>JAMPIV010007233.1:0-141663 GCA_024509875.1 Oreohelix idahoensis | reverse complement strand
TTGTAGCTACTGACGTAGGGAGTGATGTGTTAGAGATTCACTATATTACGATCCAGCATCGAGAGGTGGAGTGAGGCAGTTCCCTTCCTCGCTGGCTGTGTCCTCATTAACTCAGAGAAAAATTCAGGAACCCATTTACAGCTATGTATGAATGGTGGTGTCTCATAACGTGAATCGAAAATCTCGGCATCTTTGTGTGATCTGGTAATGGGGTTTACCTTTCATTTCTTATCTTCAACTGTTTAACACCCAGGTAGAAAAAATATTTTCTGTATGTTGAGGTGATTGGTATCTTGCGGTTAACAAAACACCCCCCCTCGGAAAACGAGTCCGTGTATTTCCCAACCTTCTCTCGATGTTTTCATCCGTATTCCACTGCGTTCTTTCTTTAAGGTTTCAAAAAATGAATTTTTCTCGCCATTATGTATCTTTTCAATCTTAATTTCTCTTTTCATTGTTCTTCATCTTCTTCAATAGTTTACCTCATAATCTTATTTTGTATTTTGTTTTTGGATACAATTCTCGTCAAGTTTTATAATATCATAGATTCATTTATTCAACCATAATAACTATGGATTTATCCGGGTATTCTGGCTTCATATCTGTTATTTGCTACTTCCTTCGCTTGCCGTATTATCTATGATCGTTGCTTACATTTTGATGTCCTTGGACCCGTGCTGATCTACATTTATTTTCAGATGTATGAGGGGCGTAGCTCTAACATGCTCTCCTTCACCCGGCTTTTCACCTTATTTCTTTCTTGTCTCATTATTTTTTCATTCATTTTGGGACAACTTCTTTTTATTTATCTTGTTTAACGCAATCAACCACGGCCCATAGCCTTTGTATGTCAGTACGCCCCTCCACGAGCAACCGCCCTCTGTCTGTCTGTCTGGACTTTAAATTTAAGAGTCTGAGATTTTTAATTTTCTATTCGTTATTACTGGTCTTTTTGGGATTCTTTAAGACTAATTGGGATTCAATATTCACAAAACGTCGTAAAAGTTAATGAGAGATTCGCTTTGCAAAATGTCACACATTAGTTTTTTTAAAAAAAAAGTAACTTTCCTTGTTTTTTAAATTCATTATGGTATCCTGACTGTGACTACGTGACTTAAGGAATCTTTTTAACAAACACCACATACATATATCATCATACACACATACATCGTATCATTAATACAGCTCATTTTACTTATGTATCATCATACACCAGCATGTGTTCATCATACACACATGTATCAGGATCACCACGACACATAACTATAAATATTAATACACACATTACAATAGGTATAAATGATCATTGGGGGGACAAACATAATATATCATCCATAAATCCGGCAAAAACATAACATCATCTAAAATTACATTACCCAAAATTTAATAATAAATACACCTACAACTACAGTATAAAAACGGGCCCGGAATAAACATCATTAGATTTCCAAACATATCGTATTACGGAAAAATAGCAAATTTCACATCTTAAACCATTGACCTAAAAATTTTTATTACTCATATATTAACTAAATCCCCATCCACAAAATAACCACCCCCCCCCATCACACAAAATCTTAAATTCACATTCAAAACATTTAATATACCAATCATCCCACTCACCACCTCCCCCTCCCATTTCCCCCACTTATTCACTCACACCCCTCCCCACACCCCCCCTCCCCCCCCCCCCCACAACTCACTTCCACTCCACCATATCCTCCCTAACCTATATCCAAACCTCTATTCCCCCAACCAATCATACCCCCCAATAAAATTAAACAACCACTATCTTACAACACCCATAATTACTCCATCCCCCCTTCCCTAAAAAAAAACTACCCCCCTCTCCAAAACACAATATAAACCCCCCACCTCCAAATAAAACTCTATCCATCCCCCACCAAAACACTCCCCCACAACTCAATCCCCTTAATTCACTTCTCCACTACCACACTCCCCCCCCTTTCCACACTCCCCCCCCCATCCTAATTCCCCCCTATAACCACCCCCAACCCATATCCCCCACACAATCAAACCAACCCTCCCAATCATCCCCTACCCCATACCAATATTCCTCATTATATAATTAAGATCATGTCGGATGTGCATCTAATAAGAATCAATTTAACTCGCATACAAATGAAATGCAGTGGAAGCTGATCAAAGTCCATGCATGTCATGCAGGAGGAATGACAAGAGATTCAAAAGGAAAATTGCAATCACCTAAAATGTGCTCGACAGAATCTTAGGAAAGAAAAATACAGTAGAACTGTGAAAGACTTTCAAAAGAGCTGATTATAATTTGTAGACTTGAAATTGAAGCTGCGCGAACCTTGAGACTAAACCCATCTTAAAGGACTAAATGTGAAGTGATACCTCTCTAGAGTTGACCGAGTAGGGTAAAGAAATCTGTGACATTGAGAGAAAAACATCTTAATGGACTTTGCGTTGGAGAATGAGTAATTTGTTATCGAGCATGAGTAATGGTAAGCATTCAAACAAGACCTGGTTCCCCTGGTTTAGGTAAGGAGGCTTAATAATGAATATTTTAAGATTAAGTTCAATACATCCCTTAAGTCCTTGTAGTTGAGATAATGTTATACTCTGGACATATTTGAACAAGCATGTTACAGAAACTAGCAAAGAAAATATCGTTGTATAGTTCTATAGGCGAAACTCATTGCAGTTACGTAGTAAGCTATAATAAAGTATGGTGGATGAAATGACTAAGAACAATCCTATGGGAGTAGTCTGTCATTTGAGTCTGCGTAAAATAAAATACCAAACTAACAATATAGGCTACATTAAAAAAACTACCATGCTAACATAAGGCATTATAATCGAAACAGCTCTAAAAAATATCAACTAACAGACAACACTCATTCCCATCTCACAAGGCCATCTCTACCCCCCAATCATAAACTTCAAACACCAAACTTTCAGTGACTTGCATACTAATACCGCATCTAAAACACGTTTTTTGGGTGGCATATACCGCAAATACAAACAACTTCAATGTATATTTTTTTGAATAGATAACATGGATTCTACAAATAACTCATTTGAACTTGGAAGTTACTTGTATCCTTGGATTATCTGGCAATATAAACTCCAGGGAAAACACTATTCGACCCCCAAAAATGTACTCGGTTTATTTGGACCATACGGGATGGTAGGATTCCATGGGGTTTCAAAAAATTACTCATGGCTTTGCTGGCCATGTGTTATGCAAAGATCTACGCAAGTTACCAATACAACTCAAATCCATCTTCACATTTTGTTAACAATTCATAACGGTACCAACAAAAAATAATACTGCAATCAATTTTGGGGGGTCATTCAGCGAGCCGGGCTGTAAACTTGGCAACCCGGGTCGCAGTTGGAACCCTGCACTCATTACTTGGGTAAATTATTGGCACAACCGTAAAAATCAAACATCTTGCAGTATCACTGTGGTTATGTTTTTAAACCCCCAGATGATTCTATAAAATATGGGAAATATAACACTTCAAAGAATGTTATAAATCATTATATACCACCATATGAGGCAAAGCTAGCTGCCATCGGTGAATCATAATGGAGGAAATGGTGGGTGGCACCGGGCCATATGGAAACTGGCATTCCTTTTGAAGTTATACTTTCACGGTGATGCGGGTCTAATTCTAGTTTGAACCATCATGACTGAATATCATAAGTGGGGGGATTGAATCTTTTAATCAGATGGGGACATTGTTAGCCCTCTTGATGTATTGGGACATCGTATTTTGGTAGGTTATGGACGGCTAATATAATTCCTGGATCAATATAAGGGTATACGTCTTCTGTTTTTGGGCAAAATATACCTCCAGGTATGTAACTCCAACGCGGTGCATACCAACTTAAAGTACATAATTGTATCTCATTATTGAGTGAAAAGGTAAAAATTGGATTAAGCCACAATTCCCGGAGTAACTTTCTTTATACTCTCAAGTATTAAAATTCCTTCAAAATCGAATTATAATTCTAACCCCCTCAGACCATGTGGCTTTTGATCCTCTGACATGTAATAGCACTTACACTCATTCTGGTACTCAATTCAAAATCCTGATTTAAAGTGAAAACTTGCAAGTCATCTAGATCCTCATCATTAACTACAATCACATATCTCACTTTACATAGGGGTTAGTCACATACCTCAATTGGGAGGATATTCCACTCCCAATGGGTTAAACTAGCTCACACAGTCCTCATTGTGTCACAATACCTATCATAATAATCCATTATTAACAATCTTAAACTCAATACTCCTACGGTGATTCGGGGAATTCTGTAATGCTCTATATAGGACCTGGGGGGCTAAAGGGTGGTGGACCCGCAGTATCTTACATAATCTTACCCACAATTTCCTCACCGATATTAAGAGTCCGATACGGCTAAAATCACATTACTAAATTAATTGTAAGGGTCCGGTCATACTTTCAATTCGAAGGAGGGCGCTAAATAAAGTATCATAACGGACTATCTACTTAACCAAACTACAGGGCATTCTCAACATTGTAATCCTAATTAATACAAAAATAATTTGTAAGTTGTCCATACTGTGGGGTACACACAATCCAATACCTGTAGTAACATATGTGAAATCCTAAAAATACTAAACCAACATAACCATTGATAATCTCACCAATCACTTACTACAGAATACTCACAGTGAACTGCACCTAACTCAATGTGTGCCTTATAACTATGTGTTGTAGTTGACATTTGTCCTACCCATCCTTAAAAAATGATAAAAATATTTACAAATGTGCTTATAAAACACCAGCTTGTTAGATCACATACCCTCATCCATCCATCTCGCACCATTGTCGTGGATCTCACATAATACAAACTTCAGTAGAATCATCATAATTGTACCATAACATATACCCTCTTTTCCTAAATACTGTAGAGTAATCCCATATTATGCGTTTGAGAATAAAAACCACTTTACTTTGATAATGTGGTCCATCCTACCCTGGGATAAATGCACCAAGAATTATATAATAGATGTATATAATGTCAATCATTACTCGAAACTGGACATAATAAATATGTCGCATCTATGGCTCACAACATACTTCGGGCGTACGGTTTTGTATACATCACCTATACCAAATAGGTAGTGCACTGCCGTAAGTGTACCTACTGGATGCAACTCTATTAGTTGTCACGACAAACAGTCATACCCAGGAACGCAAATATGTCGGGGCAGCAATACCAATTCAAAT
Organism: Oreohelix idahoensis; assembly: GCA_024509875.1. Taxonomy (NCBI): domain Eukaryota; kingdom Metazoa; phylum Mollusca; class Gastropoda; order Stylommatophora; family Oreohelicidae; genus Oreohelix; species Oreohelix idahoensis. The sequence continues at coordinate 136,411 of JAMPIV010007233.1, read as the reverse complement.
TCATCGCTTTAATAAACAACCAAAACATTATCTCCATCATAAATCTTAACACTGTATACCGTTTGATATCTAGTGAAATTGGTTGATATCCCATAAATGACTGCACACACACATGTGGGGAACTGTCCTACACGCAATGAAATCTATGCCTATGGAATTCAATTCTGCGATCACATCATGAAACCACCTGACCACATTGTATCTCATCACACCATTACCTGAATACAAAGGATCATTACAATGTATACGACGTTTCAAATCCATAAATAAATCCCACAAATGTCGTATCCACTACTGTTGTATATCATCAAATAACTCCTACTCAACTCAAACCAACTGTTACAACGTGTCCATTCAAATAACACCGAATGTAACGTTTGTCTGTAAAAAGCTCTCTGATGTGGCATGGAGTGGGACACAATGCTCTACATGGCAACACAAAAATGTTAACCCTATCTCAACTTTATAAATACAGGTATAATTGGTAAATAGACTAATGGGTCATACACTCACCAACTCAATCATACCTGAGGTAAGCTGGAGATGCTAACTGGTTTACGCCCTCTGCTCGATCAATCTACATGACACACACTCTGCTCAACTCATTTCATATGTGATGTGAGCCATATTCGATACGGGGACGCAGACACATCGTTCAAAAGAATCTACGGGTGTTGAGCCTGGCCCAAAACGTTGATATAGTTGTACGTGGTGAGTAAGGTATCATGACTTTGTGTGGGGTCTATTCCAACTGCAAGCTCTTGTTTTTTAGCAGTGAACACGGGCTTATAAAGTTTTTTTTATTCTGGGCCGGATACAGGGTGCTAGAGGATACCCTGACTGTACGGGGTGGGTATGCACATGGTGGTTTGACTTGGTGTCCTCATACTGTTCCTTTGTATTAGAGTCCATCTATGCTAGTATGTTCCAGTACTCCCTAGTGCATGAGGGGTAATCTGAGCTTTGTGCCGGCCTCAATTGCAGAGTGTGTGTGTGCGTATTCTACTTTTGGCCTTGGGCGCGTGACAATGATTCTGGACTAGTTGCTTTCGGAAGGGCAACATGAAGTCTCTCAGGAGCTATTGGTAATAAAAGATACATCGTGCGGGTCCTACCACACAATGGTCGCTGATAATGAGATCGGGAATACGCGGGTGGGACGTATAGGGCCAATGTGTAGGGAATAGGGGAGCATGGGTACACGACGAGCACACGTTGAGTTGACCCATATGCCCCAGAAACCACGCACACACGTGCACTCGCGCCACTGGTGACCAATTACATGAGTTTTGTGTTGGTTAGGGCCCCTATCAGTTGATTGTACGTTTGGTTCAGTAGACGTGTATCATTATCAATGTTATTTTTGTTAAACCGGCCCGGGTTGCGTTAAGCCATGAGTGTCACATTGGGTTTGTTCCTTGGTGGGTCATCATTGTCGAAACCGTATTACTGGACAACGTACATCTGCGAGACGTGTAGTCCTGCAATGGGGTATCATATGAGCCATGGAGGCATCTATGTCGAGACATCCGTACCTACGCCGAGTAAAAGAGATGTGGTCACACATATCCCCCTAACAGTGTTTCACGGAACAAGTGATTGTGTTGGCTGTGTGTATTTTCGAACACTGCCAACATGTAGATCACAAATCATCCCTGGCATAGTCTCTGACTGCCCTTACCATCCGTTATAACGTGTCCCTAGAGACTGCTCAGACTAGGCTCCCTACCCAAACTACCCCATGAGTGTCAGCATGAAAACACGTTCATACCGGTTCTTACGTAATCCTTTGCAGTGTGAAGCTGGTAGCTTACAACAGGCCAACGCGTACTCTATGGTTTTGTTAATGGTACACCGCACACTGCCAATCCACCGTGCAATCTCTCTGTGCCACACCGATGTTTGAAGATAGTTGCCAGCTATAAAATGGAATAACCGAGTGTCTAATGAAATAGACCTGAATATATAATGATACGAGTGGGGGAGGGAATTGTGCAGTGTTACACGCAGTGAGGGGGGAGTTTTTTGATCAGTTAACACCACCCTGAGTGTTTAGCCGGAAGTCACGTGGTTAAGGGGGAGGGTGGGGTGGATGACTTGGCTCGATGTACAACTGTTGGTCCGGCCGGAGGTAACGTCAACGTGTCTAGTCGAAGAGTGGTGGGGATATAATATGTGTGTGTATAAGGGGGTTGTCCGACGACCCGGGATTCAATGCTATGTCGTTGGAAGGACGTTTTAAGTCCCCGGTTACATAGAAATATTAGAGAGTGCACCCCTACTACATGGTAACGTAATGAATAACAGTGGTAATATGGGGTATAGAGTTGGGATCAACATATTGTGTGTCGTGTTGCTCTTATTGATGTGTGTAGTACACACTACACGAGTTCCCCCTCCTCACTCTACACAGTTGACTCTAGAGCACACATATGCAGATACGCTAATACACGTCTAAGATAATTTTCATAAAATGCACTAGTTTGAACTTCTATTCGCAGTCCACACATATTAGAACCGTTGAGAGACGAAGTGTGTATACAAAATTTCTTCGCGCCACTAAAGCTTAATACAGTGATTAGAAGAGTGTCAGATATCAAATATCATGATCTCACGAAGGTCTGACTCATAACGCTCTGTATACACGTCTACACAGTAGTTGTCTCTTTGTCAGAGATGCACTAGTTAAGACTCCCACTCCTGTGTGTCAAGAGGACCTACAGAATTAATTGCTATAAAACGATTCGCTTTTAAGAAACTCTCTTCACTCTCTTGCTATCATTTAGTGAAGTTGCAACTGCATATCATGTTTGAGCCCACCAGTAAGAACACATAAACTACATCATCACAGTCACGATACCACACTATACACACTCATGTATAAGATATACAGAATCCCTACAAAATCTCCGCAGTACCGTCGTCTCAAACCGAGATTGCTGTGAATGAAACACTGATGATTATTTAGTATTACTAGAAGGTACTATACCTAAGCGTGTTCAATGTAGTCGCACATGTACACACTAGAATAGACAATCACAGAAGATCTATTGTATACGACTGTGTCTGCACCATCTAACCTAGATGTTAAATATAATGTGCATATCATGTACATTCTCTCGTGTTGTATCTCCACTCAGAATCAATAAGGGAAAATAGCATATAAAGTGCTGTACACGCTCAGAATGTATACTCATACAAACCATACTCTTATAAAATATTTTCCCTAACACCACTAACACCAACATTATATCACATTAAACATCCTAAATCTCCTGTAATTTGTGTGTATCATTGAAATGTCAGAACGTGTAATTTATGTACTTATCTATATATAAAAGAACTGAGTTTCATTGTTTCTTTGTTTTACGTGACACTCTTTAGTGAAGTTTTTCTTCTCCATAGAAGTAACTTAGTATAAATATGCTCAAGAATACATGACGCTCTCGTGACGATAATGATCAACTTTAGCTGTCATGATTCAATGTCGTAGATAACATAGGCTCTCTCTCGTGTAAGTATATATCTATTAGATCAGAATTTCTAAAGGTATACTTCTCTGTGTGCAACCATTCAGCTGTAAGTCAAAGTACCATTCCCTCTGTTGAGTATAATTAACCTCCATAAGAGAACCCAAAATGTATATCATAATATATTGTCGCACACAGAATGTCACTCATATCCAAATAGACAGTCTTAGATGCAATGCATGTATCGAATTCATAAGTCAAACTACATATCAACCATCCCATACACCCCCATGTGCAAATAAAGTTACACCAGTGTGAGACCATCGCAACATAAAGATCTCTCACCTATAACACTAGCTCCACATACTAAGTAATTGTCACCCAAAACTAACCATACCCATCAGTATACAAGTCGCTACTATAAATACAACGTCGTGTCTATGAATGCTCTCTGTAATCAACATACGTCAGACCTCTAACCAATGGTACCCCCCCATCTCCACTGCACACCCGTCCTCTCAAGTACCACTCACACTCAACGCCGACTACCTACCTAACCCCACAACAAGTCTACACCATCACTGGACACTGTATAGTGTAACTACACACACTATACCCATAAAATTACTCATCTCATGCAGTATATTGTAGAGTATCACACAATAGTATATATCACCTTGTGAGAGACATATCGTCAAGTAAGAGACGTTCTATACACATACAGTGTGTATAGCCTCATAACCATGCAGTTCCACACTTCCCACCACACACTGGATCTCGTCCATCAATTCCAACTCTATCTTCACACAACAATATATATGTATACTGCGCCACTCAGACACCCAAGAACCCACTACTCTAACGCTGTCATCGAATACATGCTAGTAATCTATTAGTCGTCTCCTATCCTCACACACAACTATCTGAATTGTGTACAGAAGATAACAGAATCTCACTCACCCTTGTATAGATGCACCCCACACCCGTTGACTGATGTATCACACTGTTGTACCCCTCGCACTCAACCCGTCCCAGATCAGTCTCCATCCATCTCATACCCCAATTGTTCCCCTCCATCACACACATTTATCCCTGCTGAACAGTATGTATAACAAAGTCACGTATATACTGTATGTGTGTGCTCATTACATCTCTTTTAATGAGAACCCCCGAACAGACCTCATCAGTTTGAATGTTGAGAGATCAGACTTCGTGATGCTTAGATAAATAGATCACACACAAAGTGTGATCCTACTCACACACTAATACCATATCGCATAACACCCAGCACACTGTGTAAAAATCTGTATCGCAGGTGAAATACTCGCCAGATATATAGTTTGTTGTGATGATCCTAATCACCTACAGTTGTGTGTATATCTAATCATACATTATACAATACAGTGTACCACACATTATGTCTACCATCTGAGTGTCATAATGTTAATGTGTACCATAACGATCTATACATAATTAACTCTAAAGTGTGTTGCAATAATATGTGTGTTTAATATTGTACATCACTCGCACCATATGATGTTTTGAAACATACCCATCACGACACATGATGTCTGATATACGATACCAACTACTCTAAACTCTGTGTCACACCGACTGTGTAAATACTTAATAAGACTTATGGTTCTCTCGTGCCGTCTGTGTGTGGCCATGTATGTGTGTCATAAATGTCTCACCCATGACGTTTCATCCAAGTAGCCTGTAATAAGTATACATACAACCTATAATGTGACTCACGCCCTTGTGTGCCTATATACTATCAAGAAACACTCTGTTATTAGAACCGCTCTACTCTCACATCAATAATGTGACATAATTTGACAGAATGGTTAGCTCACTCGTGAAGAATCTGAATCCAACATATTCCGTTGCGCCTAGCAAAATTCATGAACAAATCTCTAGTTGCTGTGTGTCACTCTTCATTAGTAAGAATGGTATACTTGATTATGCATGTTTTGTTTTGACTCCATTCCACCTATGTCAATCGAGATGTTTTATGTCAACTGACACTATCATCCTAGAAATTGTAAGTCTACTGTGTATACAGCTGTCTCATCGCTTGTGTGACTTATATTGTTTAAGTTTCTGTCAGATGAGAATAGAGAAAAGTTGTGAACTCCTCTAAATGTGACTAAAACACTCTTGAGATGACTATGAGTCTTCAAAAAGATCACCGTATATCAAGTATAGTGTTAGATCACTCGACTGACTTTAATGTATCCTGTTCCCGTGAGATAATTCTCGCAGGTCTTGGCTCCGTTGTGTTGTTTGAGAATGTAGTAGAGAATGTGGACGCACTCGCGATAAATATGGACATCAGTCTTTCCTTATGTTGACGTTCTAGACGTCTGAAATGTTTTCATGCTCTCTGTGTGTGTAGCCTTCTGCGTTGTGTCGCGGGCCAGTCGGTGTTGTTAGACACGTGTGCTCACAAGTACTTCGTGATCCATATATGTCGTCATGTCTTTCATGGAGATGTTGTTTCCCTATGGTCTGAGAAGGCTTCGAGATAGATGACTCGAAATGGGATAGTGTGTGTCGCTCGCTCTTTGGAGTTCACTGTGCAATGATAATGATGTTTGGCGCAAGATATTTTTCCAAGTTTGTTCTGCTATTGTGTTGTCGAGAGAGGTGGTTGTAGAGACAGGGTGGTAACGCATGTTTGAGAAAAGTTTCCAGTATTCACGAAATCCAGACACTTTTCTGATACCAGTATGTTACGGGCCAGTCGAATGCGAAGCACGCTCAGTGACTGTTTGTCTGGTAATGTGCTTCGATGACTCTGTGTGTGTCTCGAGAATGTGAGTGTTGTGCGCTGTGAATTTGCTCACACACAAATAATGTGTGTGGATAATTTAATGTATGCAGTTTATTATTTCAGTTTATGAGTCAAAGTCCCTACGTGGTTGTAGGTCTGACTCTGTTCTCTTTGGCCGCGCGCTCAAGGATAATCGTCGAATAGATGCACGTGTGAGCTGTATGTGTGATGTGTTCAGTCACGCTCGATTGTATGTGTCTGAGCACACTATTAAACCACTGTGAGTGTATGTGTCAGGTTTCATCTGCGTGTAATAATTGAAATTTCCTCACGGAGTCTGTAGTTTTTCCCCGTCAAGATGATCATGTGCAAAGTCTCACGCTATGAGGTTAATGTACGAGTGTATTACATAATTAAGTTCGTTGGAGAGTGTTTCCTAGTTGGAGCACATTGTGATCCTGTTTGTGGGAGACCTATTTGTGTGTGAAGATGGAGTGAGTGACTGGATCGCTACGGCTGTAAAAAAAAACAAACTGTTATGAAGAGTCTTCTCTTGTTGGGCAGTTGTCTTTGTGGAGTGTGCTAAAGTAAGTGAATTTGCTAGTAGTCATTTGACTATGTGTCACATTCACGAATGTGATAGCGATGTCTCCATGCAGAGTAATATTGTTGATCTGCATTTGTCCCATTTTCAGTAATACACGCTTATGGTGTGTTAATAGTTGTGTGCGAGATCTCGTGATAGAGATGTGACATGCCTCAGGTTGACAGTGATTCAATGAATGCCCTATTGCTGCGCTCGCTAATGAAGTGTGGTGTATGCGATGAGTCTACTGGATTGGTAATATCGCGTGCGCTATATGTTGTTGTTCTGGTCCCTGGCTTCCTCCCTTCAAAGAGAACTTATGTGCAGGCGTTAGGATCCCACAGTTGCACTAAGAGCAGAATTATATCATAGTTTCGCTCATGGGGTAGATCACCACTCTCTCACAACCAAATCGCACGATACCCCCACAGATCCACAAGGACATCTAAAAAAACCCAAAATACTGTGTCCCACAACAAACGTCATCTTGTACAACATGAGACAAGTGTCTGCATGTCTTATACCGCTGACTTGCTGTTCGCTATATTGATCCAACCAACCATTCCGTATCTCACTCCGAAATTTACGATTTGTACTAAGAGATGTTCTCACTCTAGTCCATGTACCCAAAACTGTCACTGGAAGATACAAACAGTGCGACACCAATAGCAGACTTGTTCTCTGTGTTTTCAGACAGCGGCTGTCTGAGTGATCGACAATCACAAAGTAGGACTCGAGCGACTCTTGATGATTCAAGACAAAGTGTGTAATTAGCGTACGATAGACCCGTCCGAGACTACTTATGAACAGCTACCTTAGACGCATAACATGGAGCACTCGTAATAAGCGCTACACTTGGATCACAATAGTTCATTGTAACAAATAAGCACGTTTTTCACCTGACAGAAGTTGACTGTCCGTCAATCGACTGATTGTATTATCTTGACCTCAACTATACGAAACAGCATATTAGGCAGTCAATCATCTCATCCCGTAGATCCAGATACCGTCATTTGACGCTTACGCTAGTTTTATCGCTGTATTTTATTTTAGCTGTCGGTGTGTCGTCCAATTACACTTTTAAGAAGGGATGAGAGAGGTCGTATGCGTATGAAGGACTGATTGTAGCTCGCTTCTTAAATTTAGTTCCTATTGGTACAGTCCTCGAGTCAATATGTCGATCGAAAGGCATCATGTAGTGCGAGAGTGACTAGTAATACTAGAAAATTGAATACGTGTTTGACCCACTCATTACCACATGTCAGATCACTGATGCGGGTAGAAATGTTTAGCAGTGTTTTCTGTGAAATCGTTGCTATTTATAAATTGGGATGAAATTGTAAAAAACTAGCTTGATCGTGTCAGTAGCAGACTTAGTTGAACATTTTTTTCGCGTATTTCAAAGACATAAGTATCTATTACACTGTTTTCATACATTAATGGTTAAAGGCTGTTGTTTACCACTCGCATCCAGATGTCAAGTAGTTTACGTTAGAGTATTAGAGGTGTGTCCTTAATGTTAGACGTTTACCGAGCAGAGATTTACAGAAGTTGCGTATAAAGAATCGTGAAGCCATCCTCCCACGACATATGATATTATCATTTTCCAGTCGCACCATGAGACTCAAGCCGAAAATGTAAAGGATATAATACGCAGAGAAAAATGTATAAATTTCACTGACTAATGTGGGTAGTTATGGATTGTAATTGATATTATGGAGTGCACTATAATGTACTCTTTGGCCTGTGAAGTCAAACAATCCGTTGTGATGCACGACTAGGGGCAGAATTATAATGGGTGTAGATGACGGTAGTCTCGATCACTTGACCGTGCATGAGTGTGTCAACGCCAGTGTCGGTAAATAATTTGCAAGAATATTAGCCTATATCTATTGATTGTGGATGCGGGCTCGATGTACTGTATCGTGTTGATGTATTTTATGCTTTCAATTATGTTGTTGTATTTTTTATCTCAATCGCATTACTTATTAAGTGTGGTCTTGTAGATTTACATTGGATTTTTCAATTAACTATCAATGTTTGTGGTACTTAAAAAAAAAAAAAACCTTTCTCATCGAAGTTTTAATTCCAGATTGCATACTAAGTATGGCGAGTGACAAATCCTGTCATCAAGCGCAAACTGTCGTGTATCGAGTACTTCTATAATGTTTGCATGTTCTTGTTAATTAAACTCTGCAATAAGAGTATAGCACCTTGCTACGAGTGCTACAACATAACATTTCCCCCACATCTAGCACTTTGTTATGAATGTTCCAAAATAATTTTTTTCTCACACATCTACGACCCTGTTACGAGTGTTCTAACACAACTTTTCCACACACACCTATCACCTTGATGTGCGTGTTTAAACACAAATTGTTTCTCACATAAGTAGCACATTGTAACGAGTGTTCTAACACAACGTTTTTGTCTCCTTGCACAACTAGCACGTTGTTTATGAGTGCTCTAAAACAACTTTTTCTCACACAACTAAATCCATGTTACCAGTGTCTTAACATACCGTGACGGATAAAATTCAGCTGTCCCTGAATTGACGGATGATAATAAGAGCAGCCTTGAATAGCATCGAGGCCCCTGAAATTGTGTAGTTAAACCGCAACGTGTTTCTCACGTGAATTCTACCACGTGCGCTAATTAGTATGCACAACAGCACCGTGGATTTTCCCCAACGCGGGCTAATTAATATGTAAACAGTTATCATGCGAGGATCCAGGAGTTTCGTTTGGTCTTAGGTTTAGTTAGCCACACCTACTGCCTATCTCTAGAGTGATGAAAATCAAGCATTCCCCTTCTTTCTTCTGTCATCCCGTCTAGTACGGCTTGCCAAAAGGAGACGTAAGCGGTCAGCATCAAAGACGGTTGTAGTCCATAGGAACGAGCAGAACGATTTCTCACCTTCGATTCACACGTTCATGCGAACCGGCTAAGACGGAGGAAATCGCTGGCGGACCGAGACGAACGGGGAAGTCTAGAGCTTGGACTGGCGGCGCATAAACGTAGATAGTTCCCTATATCAAATAAGGCGAGAACTTTCGCATGTCTCTATTACCTTCCATCTGTAGTGAAATTGACAGAGATACAACGGTAAAATACATCCAAAGATAACATTTAAGGATAAAAACATAATGCGTAGGCTGCGAATAGTACATGATCGCCTAGACCGCGGGTCATCATCCTCCATAATAATTGACTTGCTAGACAGGAGGGGAACGGCGGATCAAAAAGGAAAAAAAAATATGACTGGAAAGATTGCGTGAGACTAGAAAGGCTAAGGAGACGCAATTGGGGGGGGGGGGAAACGGAGAAAAGTCACGTTTCCCAAGTTGACATAAAAAGTAAGCAACTCGACAGAAGGGACCATAGATATGTTACGCCACAGTCATTTATTGGACGCTTTTGCGATACCAAGCCCTTGATTTGAATTCAGCGGCTAAACGCAGATGTTAGGAATATTACAAAAATTAAAAAGTACTTTTTTCTTAATATTAATGTTAGGAATATAAAAATTAGTTGGCCGGATGGCCTATTCTGAGCAGTGAACTAATATGTTCTTAATTTTACAGACGGATAGATAATATTGAAGATAATGACAAAAGACAGTGTAGTTTACATCATCGACAGACTGTATTGAATCTAAAAGTGTCGCTATTTTGCACAAAAAAACACGACCTCGAGACGCAGGTGTTCAAATCTACTTGGTATGGAGGAGAGGGGATATTGTGGTGGCTGTGTCTAAAAATAACTTTTAACGACAAAATTTTGGAGGGGAGAGAAAGGTTGGTTCAAAAATTAAGTACATTTTGTAGAAACACAAGTAGAGACGGACAGACTAACAGATAAACATCCATACTTGACTGAAGCATGACTGAAATGACTTTAGTGTAGGAAATTTGAATTTAAAAATAAACCTAGGCAGTGATTGGCCACAGACAATCATATCATTAGCGCTCAGACGCGAAAGTGGGGCCATTCTTCAATAGTTGTTCAGTGATAGACACAGATTTTAAAGTGTGGTGATTTCCATATGAAAGAAAGTGAAAGAAATTTAGGGACGCCATACTATAGCCAGCAGCTCAGCTGAGTTTTGCTAGCAATTCTGTGTTATTTATTCATAATCTGGTAAGATTGAAATTATTTCCTTATATATTTTGAATATTGTTTCATGTTCGAGTGATTTGATACTGCCATATCGAAATCTAGCCTTACAAACAAGTAGGGATTTGCTCTAGACCCCCCGCCCTAGTCAGGGTCTAGGGACCAACAATGTACATAAACTCCAGCAAGGATTATGCAAGACAGATCAAGTGTTGAGAATAATGAAACATATTACCTTCCCTCTTTTAGGGCAGAAAACTAATAAATATTTTTCAGAATCTATGGTCTGGGAGGATCTATCTGATGTAAAACCACCATGGTAAATGTGCTGTTTGGTCAGAGAGATCTGACCTGTCTGTATGATGTGGTTGTTGTGTCAGTGTTGTGTCCAGACGTGGGTAGAGAATAGATTTTGACACATGGCCCATACTTTGATTGCAGAGCTGTGAGTTTCTGTTGTCAACCAAGCAGTGTCTATTCAGTTGGTGACTTTACTCGAGTGTATCTGTGCAGTACTTGTGACAGAGACCACCATTATTGCCCGCCAGCACGGAGAGGTGGGACCACAAGATTTCAGCACCAGAGCTACAACTACAAGATGAGTGAGCCTCTGGTCTGCTGGACATTCACCAACACCGTTTAGTTACTAATACCCCCATAAAAATTCCCACCATTTTCTGGACACTGTGTAGTCAATATAGACAGGTGTGATGAGGCCACCCCAACAGCACAAACATTAACTATCCTCCCAAGTAGATGACTACTAGAACATTTTAATAAAACTAACTAGTATAGTACATATATATGTACACTATTGCATTTATGATATAATATTCCATGCATTTCTTTCATAATCTCTAAATCCTTTTAAGTTCTGGTCAATCTAAAAAATTGATCCAGAACAAAATAAATGTAATATAATTCTATAAAAAAATTTTACACTATTGAGTTAGTTCAGTGTGTTGTAACATTTATTAATATTATTAGTCTTGTTAAATATCTGTGGGTATATCTATAACCTATTACACCACACTACATATCATAACCCTAGACACTTTACGTAGCCACATTCATTAAAAAAAAAATTAAGTGTGAGGTCGTAGTGGTAGCAAGAAAGGCCTTCTGACAATTCACAACTACATTTTATCTCAGGAGCCTTCACAGCTGGCCTCATACAATTACAATTAGTAATATCACCATCATACAATACCATCAACACCACTACACCATCTATTATTGATATCGCCGAAAATGCGGTTATCATTCGTTGCCCAGAGAATTGAAGAAGGCTAGCTTATAGTAAATCTTACAAGATTTCTTTTGGATTTTCTGCTATATTGGAATCTAATTCATTCTGGTGCTATGGTAAAATATTAGTCTTGAGTGATTTAGGCGTTTAGTTTCTTCATTTATTTCACTGGATTTTTGTGTTAATTTAAACCTATTAAATAAACCCATCACAAAGTTTTCCAGATGTAAATTAAATAATATAACTATCCGTTATTTCCCGAGATAATAGATGTGCAACATAATCTTAAACGCTAGGCAAGCGAAATTATTTAATAACTATATTTCTATTTCACCGCGTGTAAATTTTGAGTAATTAACTGTTCATAGCTAGTGTCAATTAAAACGATACATTAGCTAGTCACTCGTGACGTTCTTTAATATAATTAATTAAATACCAGAGTGATTTTACAGGTCTTACCGAAACGCGGGCGTTAGATTTTATTATAGTATATTACCTGTTATCCATCTTCTCTTTTATACAGGTGATCATACCTTGCAATCCAACGGTTTTTAATATATAGAGAGTCATGTTCAGATGTTCCTAACAACATAAAAAGAAACATTGACAATAACAAATCTGATGTTAAGAGACCTTTTTTAAGACCATCGTCTAACCCCGGTAGAGCGGTTAAATACCCAGAACGGTCAATTGTTCAATTGTGTTAAGTTTAACTGGAACGGGACAATGCCAGATATATTATATTAAATCATATAAAGTTCCCTGGCCTGATGAGGCAGAACTGACAGCACGAAAGTTATTTTATGAAACCCAGATGACAGTAACCAGTATTTCTACCACCAACTTCTCAGAGAATCTTTACGGCTATTTCTTTTCCAAGAACAGCCTGGGAGTAACATTCTGCTATGTGAGATATTTCTCAGTCATTTCGACAGAATCCTAGAACAAAACAAACTTATTCCCAAATTTAATACCTGCAAATCCGACGAAGAAGACCCGGCAGGAAAAAAATTATCTACCAACGCACCCATCCAGCAAAACCTCCGAGAGAAGAGAAAAATAGCAGTGCCTATACGGAGATTTCTGGGGCTGTGCGGGACAAAATTAGCAAGACATATAATAGTCTTTAATTCATGTTGTGTTTTGATAAATTCCTTGGACGTATGCTGTGTCACTAAGTCCGAAGGCCCACGGGACAGTTAAACTAAGGCCATACCGGTTACCCGTCCCGACTAACCCCACTCCCATTGTCAATCCTTTGTTTGATCTGTTGGGTAAACAACCTCGGGTGGGATCCTTTTCCTAGTTTTTCCATGTTCCAGAGGGAGGGTCTATGAGAATATATATTGTTTATTTATTTTCCCCTTTATGTAACTATAATTTCACCTGATGACATGATAACGATGTATTAACTGTTGTAACCTATTTTTTTTGTCTAAAGATAGAATAAATTTTATAAACCTAAAGCTATTAGTTTTGGTCAAGATCTCCCCTGCCCATTATATGTGCCCATAGTTTACCTGTTCGTTTCTACGTATGTACGTATTGATGTCACAAAATTGTTTGTGTTAGCGTACGAGAGGATAGTGTATTAGAATCAGTATCTAGTGGAAAAAAATACGTCTCCATGTAAGTGTGTCTTACTAGATAGATTGGATTGAAACTATTATTAAATCCAAGACAGTATTTTTTTTTCTACACTCTGTAATCCTCGTAAACAGGACTATTTCTCACACCATTCTCTCACCTAGATTTCACCATCTCACCTCGGCTCGATTGGGACTATAACAATAAGGCCTATCTATAAAACTTACGACACATTCGTTTTCTTTCTTGCAAAGTTAGAATCTTGTTACGAATGTTCTAACACAGCTTTTTGTCCCCTCACACAACTAGCACATTGTTCCGTATAACTTTTTTTTTAATTGCAGAGCTAGAGTCTTGTTACGAGGGTTTAACACAACACTTTGTCCTACACAACTAGCACCTTGTTAAGAGTGCTCTAACATAACATTTTTCTCATACAACTAACGCTTTATCATATATGTTCTAACAAAGCTGTTTCTCACACAGCCAGCACCTTGTCATGTTTGTTCTAACAAAGCTGTTTCTCTCGCAGCTAGTGTCTTGTAACGAGTGTTCTAATACAACACTTTTTCCTACACAACTAGCACCTTGTTAAGAGTGCTCAGTGGCGGCTTTCTTTAATGTGCTGTTGAGCTGCAGCACTCCCTTTAAAAAAAAGGACTCGACTGCATACCGTCTCTACTATAATACATAATCCGGACAGACCAAAAAATTGAGGTTACACCGGAAGGGTTAAATACAAAAAAAAAAAATTAAAAAAATTATCCAACACGTATTGTGGTAAGGGCTGCAGACGATGACAGCTCAAGTGACCTTGACCTCTTATAAGCGAATGCTTGTTATACACACAGCATGCGGCCAACTGCGATTGGTTTGAATTTTTTAACCAGAGCTGCAAGTCAAGACAGCTCAAGCGGAAATTATCTCTAATTAAAGGGAAGTTACAATGAAAATTCTAAACACGAGAAATAGCAGCATAGACATGTAATGTCTGTGTAACCTGGTTTGAGACTCGGGAAGCTGCTACGACTGACAATGATTACTCCTAGTTGCAGTAAACTTTTAAAATAACTTTTCAGAACTTCTTGACAGATTTTTAGATGAGATAAGATACTAATCATTTGTGTCTGGGTTGATATTTCACATGGTCGTCACAATTTGTGAGTGTTATGTTTAGTATTTTAAATGAATGAACAGTGCAGCACCCCCAATGACAACCCCCTGGAACCGCTACTGGCTTTAACATAACATTTTTCTCATACAACTAACATCTTTTTATAAATATTCTAGCAAAATTGTTTCTGACACAGCTAGCATCTTTTTACGAGTGTTCTAACACAACTTTTTTTCTAATACAGCTAGCACATTATACGGTGTGTTTTAACATAGTTTCTTGCTAACAACCTTTGCATCTTGTAACGAGTGCTTCCTTAATACAATTCACTCACTGTTCACATCGCCAGCACCATGAAACAAAAGCTTTATCAGAAGGTGTTTTAACAGTTCAAAAATGCAGTACCGTATTCTATTAGTATTTGCTGATCGCACCTAATAACAAATGTTCTATTAAAAGGCCTTTTAACAATTTAAGAATACTGTAACGTATTCTACGAGCCAAGCTTGGAAATGAGTATGTCATCTGTGAAAGCTATTGTTCGTCCCGGTCCTGTTATTTGAATGGTGGCTATCTTGCTGTGCAGATATTAAACAGCACGGGCAATTGTGGATCAACCCGTGCGGAGAGCATTGGAAGGTCTTGACTCTTGAGTGCACTGCCTTATTGTGTGGGTCAGTAATCTATAGACAGTACTGTGATAGTCACGTGCAAGAAGTGAACGTTTCATTTTTACACAAACATCGTGTTTGGAATTAAATGCTAGTTAGTGACCAGTACAGATACTCACATTATATGATCGAATAGGCCACCGCGCAGGAGTGGTGAAGCTCTAGTAGAAGACTAAATCCTGGCTGTTAGTGCCTGAAAAAAAAAAATAACTAAAACAGTTGTTAAAAAAAAACACACACACACATACATAACCAAAAACAACAACAATCTAAAAAAAAAATCCAGTCAGTGGTAAAGTTATAAGGAAAAAGAGTGTCACTAGATAGTTTAAACTGCGACCACATGTTTACGTGTTCTCATGTGTTTGTTGTAGGGAAATTAATGTGGTACGGTACCTTCTTACTGCGACAGAGCGCTACAAGAGACTCATATATTCAGAACCATCCGAATTCTTAAAAAGAGATCTGAATTATTATTTAAATGAATTGATTTCTTAAACTAAAACCAAATTTGAATGACTATTTGTATGCTATTATTCTATTTTGTTATTTTCTGTAAGTTTTCTTTGCAATTTCCCCAGATGGTGTCATGGGCATTTCAGAGAAAACCACGTGACCTCAACATTGTTAAAAATTGAGTAAAATAACATCTTTAGCCTATTGTCTTGCGAAAAAGATTGCTCACATACCTTATGACTGTGACTGTAAATTAACAGTTCCATCTAAGTGGTAATACAACGGCAAGAGTTGAGAATGGCGGACACGTATGAAAAACACAATCTTCCAGAATCGGAGTTTGATCCATTTGAGAATGTGAAGGCAAGCAATTTTAACAACGATTCTACTCATGACCGAAATGGGCAAAATCCAGCCAAAAAACAGAATAAGACTTCCCATCCATTCAGCCGAGACTTCATAGATTCAATGTTCACAGTAGTGAACAAGGATTTGCTCTACTGTAAGCTGTTTTATTTCTTCTTTTTCGGAGCGTTTGGTTCGCTGTTTCCTCTACTGGCTATTTACTTCAAACAGCTTGGTATGAATGCTTCGCAAAGCGGTGTTCTAATAGGATTTCGACCTTTCATAGAATTTCTTAGTGCTCCGTTTTGGGGTGGACTGGCTGATAAATGGAGACGAGGAAAGGAGATGCTGCTATTCTCGCTGGTCTGCTGGATAGTCTTCACGCTGGCTATTGCATTCGTTCAGCCCCCAGCTCACAAATGTCTTACTTTTAACGGCACTCATAATCTTCTAGAAGTTCCTGTTGGGCGAAGTCGCCGCTATACCAGCATGGGCACAATGTCAGTAACTGATCACCCGGATGATAGCTTTCTAGGATCCGTTCATGCTGATAAGGACCACTTCTTCCACAAGCAAGTAAATTATGCGGACAAAATACGTGGAACAGAATTCCACTCTAAGTCCATGACCTCAGAGCCTCGTGCTGGTTCTTCTAATAGCAAACATCAAATGCCAGATATCACACAGAATATGGAAGTACTTCCTGAAGGATATTCCCGAGCTAATCATGCATTAAACAGAGTCCCTGGTCTGGAAGTGATAGTACTACCCAAAGACCTGTCCCCCTTTTATCTTCACAATCGGTTCAGGCGCAGCAGTTTGAAGATGGACGCAAGTCAGATTGCCAATGTTAATGCTTCAGACATCCATGGTCTGGTCTTTAACCCACATTCCGCTGTTGTTTATCAGGTTTGTATTTGTTGTTGTTGATGAAGAATTAGAAGCCCTTACTTCACATTAATATCATTTTTCAGTCGCTAGTTACTCATTCTTCTTACAATTCGTCTTCATCCTCATAGCCCTTTTGACAGAATCACTCATGCTGCAGTTACAAAATGTCCAATGATAATTAATATGACACATTTTATTGGCCAAAACTTCCCCTATATAATCTAACAGTATATACAGCAATAACAATGCAAGCAAGTGATGTATAAATTATTAGCACCACCAAGATTAACTTTAGCTACAGTGTTAAGAGCAGCGATATAAGAACTCTACATCGCTGCCGTCTTTAACAGCAGTTAAAATAAAAGGTAACGTGATTATAAGATGTCGTCTTTTACCTTTTATTCACAGGAAGATGAGGTTGCACAAGCGTTCTTTATTCTTCTACTCCTAGTGATAATTGGAGAATTTTTCAGCGCACCTGCCATAACGTTTGCAGACTCTGTTACCTTGTCATTTCTTGGCGAAGACACACAGAATTATGGACGACAACGGATGTTTGGCTCTCTCGGTATAAATCATTTCAGGCACACAACTTAATTTTTCTTGTTAAACAATGGAGCATACAGCAACATGGCAGCTGGCCCCTTGCAGAAAGTCTCTGCCATAGCACTACATGTGCTCTAGCAGCAGTAGTTTTTGTAGAACTTTGTTTTACATGAAGAGGTTGTGAGCCCCATGCACAGTCTCATATTAGTCACATCTTATGACACGTCTGAGGAGCAGAGGTCATGTTTTTTCATTGTGTTACCAGAAACCCCCAGAAATCACATGAGGCATGTTTACAATTCACCATTCATGTTACACAAGCTTCCACTCAGCCTCTCAAGAAGTTTGCATGAACTGTCGGATTGGTCACAAGATATGTTGAATCAGTCATGCTAGCAAGAAGGAGAGATGATTAGACTGTGTACTAAGTATATGTTTTTACCAGGGCTTAACCTACTTACCAACTCAAGTAGTATTGTCAGCTTAATACTGTATTCACTTACTTGAAAACCATAACGGAGGAAGCACTTTCACACCAATGGGCAAGAGGAAGATAGCAAACAGGTGAGCAGAGAACACCAAGGGAAGAATAGAAAAGGTTTGCCATGAGGACATGAGATGGAAAAAGTTACTGGTAGCACAGACTTTCAAGATGGAAACACCGCTTAATCCATACATGTCAACTTGTACAGGAAAGGGATAATCTGTACAGGAACTTTTAATTTTTGTCCGTGTACAAGCATACAAGCAGTTTGTACAGGTTTTTAAAGTATGATTTTAAGTTGTTAATTTTAGCTAAAAATGTGTTTTTTTTTTTAAAAACTATTATTTAAACTGTTCATTGTCTTAATTACAAAAACTGTTGTGTAGGTTTCAGTTTGACTTTTAAAGGTTTTTTTTAACTGTGTACAGATTTTTATTGGTATGCCACCATACAGGTTTTTATCTCAGGAGGTTGACAGGTATGCTTAATCTGATCTGGTTTTATTTGCAGGATGGGGTCTGGCCATGTTTTTTGTGGGTTTGGCACTTGACCATTCAACCACCTTTCCTGACCACCCCTGTGGAAAAGCACACATTAGAGAGAAGAACTACACAGTATGTTTTGCTGTGTTCTCTGTGCTAATGAGCTGTGCTTTCCTAGCTGCCTTACAGGTTAGTGTGCCCATTTTTTTTTCAAATGAAGAAAAATATGCCCTTCAACCGCTGATTGGTTATAATTAGGTGAATAAATGTTTCTAATTCTAGATAATATGCTCATGACATCATCTCTCCTGTCCAGTTACTGAAATAGTGTAAATGAAAATTTCAAAATTGTGTGTGTGAAGTGTGCACAATTGTGTATGTGTGTGTATGCATAGGCATGTGTGCCTGCGCATGCATGTGCATGTGTGCCTGCGCATGCATGTGCATGTGTGTGTGCATGCATATGTGTATTTTTTTCTCCTTTATCCCAAAATGGTAGATTCTTCATACTTGTTTTGGTATGCAAGAAGGATGTGTGTGAGTTTGTGTGTGTGAAGCTTGCTGTGTTTGGGTTAATATTTAACTTACTCTTTACTTGACATTAGTAATAAGTATTACTAAAACCTGATGATCTTTACACTCCCACCATACCCCAAATAGCCATTATATATTAATTTTTTGTTTCCTATAAAACGCTGTTTGACTATATTGTGGAGTTCCCAAAGTCTGTCTATTCTAATTATAAATCAGCCAACCAGTCAATTATTTATATAATCAGGTAAACAGGTAAGATGTTAGTTTTTTATTAATGATCCTTTAATGTGTTAAATTATAATTGCAGTTCCGCTTTGATCACCACAGAAGAGACACTAAACTGTCAGAAGTTCCAGAAAAGGTCAAGGACAAAGTCAAGAAGATTATGTCAGGTCACAAGAAGATAGACAAAGAAAGACTTGTAGAGGAGTACTCTGATGATGAAGATCTTCCTGATAAGAAAGGAGGAGGGGGAGATTATGAAGATCTTGAGAGACCTGAAGGTAATTTTAAAGAAATGCCGTTATTTTTTTTCTTAAATTGGCGGTGCAGTTTTTATTAGCTGGTGTAACACTCACTCCAAAGAACATTCTGAACATTAACGTGACAGCACATTATTGATTCTAGAGAACCCTTCTTTGGATTTGACTTAGTTCAGTCACATTCCTGTACTCAGCAAGACCTCATTTAACCAATTCAACTCTTAGTCACAGTTATGTTTCAAACAAGAACCATAGATCTTATCTTAGTTATTCAGTCTACTTTGTAGCAAGGCATCTTTAGATTTTGTCTTAGCTCAGTTACATTCCTGCTTTCACAAAGACCTTTAACATTGTCTTAATTCAGTCACATTCCTACTTTCATAAAGACCTTTAACCTTGTCTTAGTTCACTGACATTCCTGCTTTCATGAAGACCTTTAACATTGCCTTAATTCAGTCACATTCCTGCTTTAATAAAGACCTTTAACCTTGTCTTAGTTCATTGACATTCCTGCTTTCATGAAGACCTTTAACCTTGTCTTAGTTCAGTCACATTACTGCTTTCATGAAAACCTTTAACCTAGTCTGACTTCACTGACATTCCTCAGTTCAGCAAGATCTTAGACCTTCATGTCTTGGTTTAATTACATTTGTGTTTTCAGTAAGACCTCCTTAGCCCATGTTCAATCACAGTTTGTTTGTTCTGTTGACACTACATCATAGTTAACATAACATGGTACACAATTTTATTTTGCCGCCCCCTCTCGTACAATACGACCCACATCATAGCAAAGTACAGAAAATATTGAAGGTTCATTACAGCCAGCCTTTCATGTGGAGGCAACACTTGACCTGGTCTATGTAATAATGTGCAAAAATCCCATGTATTCATAAACAAAGTAATGGAAACATGTAAAACAGCACATACATAATTATATATGGTTAATGATTTAGTGAGAGCATTTTGAAATTTTAAAAAAGTTTGTAGCTATATATTTTTAACAATTATTTATAACAGTGTATAAGTTAGTTATCAGATAAATAATAGCAAGAACATAGGAGGTAACTTTATTTTACAGTATTCAACCAATCACACAATGCATTATGCATGTTAATGACATTTTGAAACATAGAGGTTATGATTACACTCTTTGTACTAGTATTTGTCAGTTCAAATGAAAATAAAAAATGCAGCATCACATAATTTCATACAAACAGTCATCATCAAAGATTTTTCCTGTGACACAAATACTGACATAAGATAGGTACATGTGGAAACTTATTCGTACACTCTTAGATGTCTGCTTGAATATTTTCAAAGAAAGCACTAGGCATCTTCAGGCTATTTGCATCTCCATAGTTTTTCCAAAAATGGTACTGGTGATGGCCATATGTGGTTTCTATGTTCTTCATGTTGGGCTTCTTTGAAACAGATGTTCAGCACTCATTTTATCAGTGTAACATTTACACTCATCAGTAGTTTCTATCTTTAGCTTGATGAATAGATGATATCCCAATCTATTGTGGCCCATGTGGAGTCTGAAGATTATCACTTGTTCTCTTCTCCTGAGCTAGTAATATTCATCACTTTGTGTGTGGCCTGGATGTTCTGCATCTCAATTGTTCCTGTATCTGGTTCTGATAAAACTCTTTGCCTCTTCAAAAGTTATGCTTGTATCAGGTTGAGGTAGCTTTCCACCTTCCTTTTCCAATCTTCTTCTTCTTCTTTGATTCTTAGCCACCGACCGTCAAAGCAGTCAGTGGCCATCACGCCTAGTGGCGTCTTGTAGGGCAAAAACAAATTGATTCCACTTTGCTCGGTCGGTGGCCATCCTTCGTACAGTGCCCCAACTTTGGTTCATTCTTTGCATCTCAGCCTCCACAGTCCTCTGCCAGGTTGTTTTTGGTCGGCCTCTTTTTCATTTTCCTTCAGGGGTCCATAGCATAGCTGTTCTTGTGATGGCATCGGGGTCTCTTCTGAGGACATGACCAACCCAGTTCCAGCGTCTGCCAGCTATGATGGTGTGCATGTCCTCTTGCTTGCTACGAGTAAGCAGATCTTGGTTAGTGATGGTATTCGGCCAAAAGATTCGGAGAATTTTTCTTAGGCATGTTGTGTGAAAAGAGGACAATTTCGACATTTCCTTCTCTGTAACTCTCCAGCATTCCGCACCATAGAGAAGCACAGAAAGCACACAGCTCTGATATAATCTTAATTTTGTGCTTGTGCTGTATTGGGAGGATTTCCAGATGTTGTTTAG
Source organism: Oreohelix idahoensis (assembly GCA_024509875.1). Classification (NCBI taxonomy): domain Eukaryota; kingdom Metazoa; phylum Mollusca; class Gastropoda; order Stylommatophora; family Oreohelicidae; genus Oreohelix; species Oreohelix idahoensis. The sequence continues at coordinate 114,362 of JAMPIV010007233.1, read as the reverse complement.
GCTAAAGAAGGCTGTTCTTGCCTTATTCATTCTGATGTTGATGTCTTTGCCTGCCCTGCCGTCTGGTGTTACTATGCTTCCTAGGTATGTGAAGGTATCTGTCTGTACCAATTGCTTATTCCTTACTGATATGGGCTCAGGGTTGCTCACATTGAGCGTCATGACCTCAGACTTCTTTAAATTGATGTTCAAGCCCACCTGCTGGCTAAACTTATTAAGTCTATCCGTTTTTTCTTTTCCAATCTGCAAGCCTCTTAATTGCTGGGAATGCTACAGTGAGATGGGATCCATTGTATCACAATCCTTTTGAATTGTTGACATAGTTTGTGGAAACTAGACAAATCATTAAACAGAATATTAACATCCGCAGCCATATGGGTTACTAGACAAAGGTATTAAATCAGCAGCAGTAACATTTTATCAATTTATTTCTTTATATTTTACATTTGTTATATTTACTTAATTCATTTATTTCTTTGCAGGTTCAAGTCTGAAGATAAATCCTGGTGCAGGAAGTGACATGGTGACAGATGCCCTGAAGGCACCTGGAGCTAAGGTTGTAGTAATATGCACAGGTCTTGTTCATCTGCTGATCTTTGCTGAGCTATTTCAAATCCACCTTTGTGCCACTTATAAATCTCCTTTTGGCATGTCCTTTTTGATTTGTGCCTTTCTATTCCTCAGCATAAATAGTCTGTGTTGTTTCATTCACGGCTCATATTTCCAATGTTTGCTGATTGTCCAGCTATAAATACAGTAGTTTATTTCTTTACATGAGTTATGTTTACATGAATTTAAAGTAATTTGACCAAATTTATTTAGCAGTTTTAATTCTATTTACATGTCCATTTAAAAGTTATGTCATTATGGAAACTTTAAAAATATAAATAAATAAAAGAGACAATCACAGCATACATACTAACTGCCAACCATTCTCTTCATGACGGATGTGTTGAAAACCCATAATCTAGGTAATCCATTGAGGCTATTTGGCCACCCTGCTTGCTCTGTCAATGCATTCCTTTTTTCAGTGACTGTATATTGTACTATGTGAACAACTGTGTGTAAATAATAAAGGGGACTGCTGTAAAACTGGAGATAAAGCAACAACAACAAAATAAAATTGATATTGAGGCTGTTTTACAAAGGAATGAAACAGTCAAAACATGGACAATTTCAGGGTTTACCCTTATTCAGCCATAGTCACACACAGGAGACAAGAAATATAGATAGGCTGAAAGAAAAAGATAAAGGACGCTGCCAATTACATGTTAGAAAAATTTTTCCACAAATTTACAAATACATAAATGGGAAAAACCTGTTCTGTTTACTTGCTTTTCTCTACACAAGTCTCTGGATTGAATCTATTGTGCTAAAAAGAAAGAAAGAAAGAAAGAAAAAATGACTGTACCTTTAATGTGTTTATTTGACTTGAATTTGGTGATTCAGAGCTTATTATGATGAATTTGAATGATACAGCATTAAGACCTACAAGCTGAGAGAGCCAGAAGTTAAGACCATGTATCAGGGGCTTATTGCTACAGCAATGAGAAGCACCGAAGAACATCCTGATAACCTGGAAACCCTCTGGCAAATTCAAGGACATCATAAAGACAGCTGCAGCAGAAGCATGTAGTGGAGTCCAACTTGGAAAGAAGAGAAAGAGGACACCTTGGTGGACAGAGGAAGTTAAAGAGAAAATAAGAGAGAAGAAAAAGGCATGGAAACAATACTTAGGAGCTAAAAACACAGCAGGAAAAACAGAAATGTAGAGAATATATGATAGTCAAAACTGAAGCAAAGATCAAGGTGCTAGCAGCAAAACAGAAGTCCTGGGAAGAATTTGGAGAAAAGCTAGGAAAAGGTGCTCAAGAAAACCAGAAATAGTTCTATAAGACCCTAAAGAACCTGAGGAGGGAAGAACAGTGCCCTCTTAAATTTATAAAGGACAAGCACAGCAGATTGCTTACTGCCCCAAAGGAAGTAATGGAAAGATGGAAAGAATATTTCTCAGAACTCCTTGATGGTGAGCAAGGTCAAGCATCAGAAATGATAACCACTAGCACAGAAGATGAAACCAATGGTGGTGAAGATGCCATAAAGATTGAAGAACTGAAGGCAGCACTGGAGAAAATCAAGATGGGCAAAGCAACAGGGCATGATGGTATAACACCGAAAATGGTTAATTACATGGGAGCAACAGGCAACCTATTACTCCTGAAGGTCCTACAGGCAGCTTGGTGCAACAAGACCATACCAAAGGATTGAGATATTGCCATTATAACATTGATTTTCAAAAAAGGTGAGAACCGACGATATGAGAACCATTGAGGCATATCCCTTCTCAGTGTCCCTGGTAAAATCTACTCTAGAATCCTGGAAGACCTAATCTTCACACTCAGACAGCTAAGTGAAAAGTCCCTTGAGTATAAGAGTGAGATGCATCTTTGTTTCTTAGATCTGGAAAAGGCATTTGATAAGTCCCCTGGAGCAAACTTTGTGACTGTTTGGCAAGGAAGAACATTCCAGCACCTCTGATTCATGCTATACAGAGCTTCTACAAGTCTTGAAGAAATTATGTGAGGACGGCAAAGCACAAGTCAGAAGAGTTCAGAACCACCACTGGTGTAAGACAAGGTGATATCCTGTCACCTTATCTTTTCATACTCCTCATGGACGATGTCATCAAGGCATGTGAGGAGAGGACAAGAAAGTATTTGTTGGGGTACTGGAAGATGAGACAGGCCTGTATTTCAAAGCTGGCATTTGCTGATGATATTGCCCTGATTGCTAAATCAGAGGCACATCTTCAATCCAACCTGCAAGTCTGGAATGAAGAGCTGGAGAAGCGAGGGATGGTCATAAGCAGCTCTAAAACAAAAACCATGGTGATATCACGAGAGGAAAGAAAGCATCAGATTAAGCTGGGAGAACAGGTCCTGGAGCAGGTCAACCACTTTAAATACCTCAGAGCTGTCATAAACAGGAAGGAGGCATCAAAGAAGAGCTGGCTACCTGAAGAGCAGCAGCTGGGAGACTTTTTCATGCCATGAATTGAGGATTCCTCAGCAAGAGAGAGGTTGGTAAGAAAAGGAAGATGGCTGTATACTGCTCCACCTACTCTCAGTCTTTACATATGGATGTGAGTCATGAGCAGTGACTACAACCCACAAAAGCCAGATCCAAACCAAAGAAATGAGGTATCTGAGGAAGGTGATGTAACAAGAAGAGACATGGTCCACAACCAGACGATATGTCAAGGCCTAAAAACCCAGCCCCTGCAGACCCAAGTAGAACAGTCCCAACTAAGATGGCCTGAGGGAGCCGCGGTAGCATAGTGGTTAGTGCACTGGCTTCCTAGCTCAGTGGTCTATGGTTCGATCCCCAGATGAGGTGGGATTTTTTTAGGCCGCAAATGGCTCCTGGGTCGACCCAGCCCCAACTGGGTACCAGAGCAACTCTGGGAAGGTTAAGGCGGCCGCATGATGTTGACCACGTCACCCCTAGTGTGTCGATGGTCAAGAAAATATGGGCCTAACACCATATTCCCAATATGCCTCTATGGGCGTGTAACGGGATCCTTTACCTTACCTTAAGATGGTTTGGCCCTGTCTGCAGAATGGGAGAAGATTGGCTACCACGACAAGCATGGGAAACTAAGAGCCAGGGATCCAGACCTCCAGGACAACACAGAGTCTGATGGGAGGACAACATTAGACAATCTTTGAAAGACCAAAGACTAGAATGGAACCAGGCCAGGAGGAAGATAGCCAATAGGATAGTATGGAGCTCTCTCTTCCAAACCTCTACACCTCACGGAAGAAGAGGAACGACTAAGTAAATAAGTAAGTGAATGATACAAGCAAAGTATTTGACACAACTAGATTACCACACATGTATATGTTTATTAATAACTCAATTTTTGCAGGCTGGTCGAGGTTTTGGGGGTGTGACAGGAGCAATACCATTTGGCAGTGCAGAAGCCAGTTATTCTGATCAACCCTTCTTTGGTAAATGGATAGCTGTTGTTAAGCTGCTGGCTACTTATCAGGTTGGTATTTGCAGTAAATGCAGAAGAATAAAAGGCTCCATAACATTTCAAAACTCAGATATAGTAATCTGGTGGAAAAGCAGAAATATATTGGAAGCGGGGGCTGTGATTAGAATGAACACAATTAAACAACCTTACTATATTCACTGCAATAGAGTAGATAGCGTACAAGGTAAACCAAACTCTTCATATTGCATTGAGGATGCCATTATCTACAATGAAAGTTTTGTGAAATCTATGGATTCTATACTCTGAACCTTTTCTGTGATGTTTTAGATGTAAAAATTTAGATATTAATTGTTATTGTAAATTGTAGTTAAAATAATCAGTTTGTTATTTTTTTACCTTTGCTCTGGAACATATTTATTAGGCAGTTTAGTACGTTTTGTTACACGCAGTAACCCTACTAGGAATGTTTAAAAGCAGACTGTTTCACGTGTAGAGGGGACGGGTTGTATATTTGTAGAAAATCAAGGGCGATTATTCAAAAGCCATACTTTTGTCAGGGGCAGATAATTAGTTTACCCCCCCCCCCCCTCCCTTCATCGTTTGTTCGTGAATGTAATTAAGCTACGGAACGAGGGAGATCAAAAAGACAGTTTGCTCGCTGCCGGGGTCTGGCGGTCGGCAAAAGGTGGCTAAATTAACTTTGATTCAAAATTTGACCACGGAATTCCCCAAAGATGTTATGTCTCACACTGGTCAGCAACTTTTCGTCTATTTCATATATATATTCCAGCTTTCCAACTCAGTTTATCTAGTACCCACAATTTTCAGACGTCTAGCTTCAATATTCTAGATCCATTATAACAGTGGAATTTCTTAGTTTTTTTCGATTGGAGATAGTCATTTTGTGTTGCGGTAAATATTTACAAATAGCCTCTTGAGTGATTTAATTGTTACGTCCGGCATTATATTTCACTAAGATTTTTCTGTGTTGAGTGATTTACTTTTTAAAGTCCGTCATGATATTTCACTAGGATTTTTGTGCTAATTGACTAGCGAATTAAAACAACATAGAGCTAACTTTTAAATTTAATTACTTGCTATTAACTAGTAAGAGATATTTTGGTCAACTAGTAAATGCACTATTCATTATGAGTACTGACGAAATAAATATTTATTTCTAATTCATTATGAGCAATTTTATAAATGACTAGCGCTTATTTCACGGGATTTTTTGTTAAACGATAAATAAGATATACACTTGTGTTTTTCTATTAAATTTTATAGCCGAGTGGATATTGAATTATACCTCTACGCGGGTTATTGTTAGGATAGAATACTGACTTGGAAAAACAGGTTGACAGAAATCGAATGAGAGCAAGACAAAGAATGGCAATTATGAAAAAACTTGCTGGAACAACTTGGGGTGCAGATGAGAAAGTGCTTAAGACGATGTACACAGGGCGAGTGAGGCCAGTTCTTGAATATGGCATGGCAGCATGGGCAACAGCAGCTAAGACAAACTTCAATAAAATTAGCAGACTCCAAAATCAAGCAATGAGAATTATAACAGGAGGCATGAAGTCAACACCTATAAAAGAACTCGAAAAGGTTACTAGCCTCCAGCCAATGACAGATAGAAGAGACTGCAGGGCTCAGCAACAGGCCAAAAAATTAAAAAAGACTAGCAGACCACCCAATGTGCCATAGAATAAATGCTCTTAGAAGGCAAAGACTCAAACGAAGTAATTTGGAGAATCAACCAAACCACAAATGAGAGCAGTATCCATAGATGAAATATCCACTGTTAAACCCATCTACACTGCACACAAGCTTCCAGTTTGGAAACAAAATCGTTTTCCTAAAATGATAGAAAACATTCCTGGAATTGAAAGAAACAAGAGCCAAACTGCAACAGATAGAAAATCCATAGTGACAAAATACATAGAGAAACATTATCCACGCAACACCTGGACCCATGCATACACAGATGGATCAGCAACAAATGCAACAGAAAATGGAGGTGGGGGTGTCTTTCTGACCTTAAGCACTGGTGCAGAAAAAAGGCTGTCAGTGGCGACAGGACGATTATCCAGCAACTTCAGAGCAGAGGCAGAGGCCTTGAAAACTGCAGCAGAGGTTATATTGACAGAAGAAAGGGCAGAGAGACAAGTTGCTTTCTTTACTGATGCACAGTCAGTAATTGCAACGTTGAAATGCCAAAATAATACAGACCTGGATGATCTCAGAGTAGTGCTCCACAAACTTTGTCAACGATTCAAAAGTGTTGTGATCCAATGGATCCCATCTCATTGTAACATCGCCGGCAATGAAGAGGCTGACAGAATGGCAAAAGAAGGTTCACATCTACCTCAGCCTGATGCAAGCATAACTTTTGAGGAGGCAAAGAGTTTTATCAGAATCAGTTACAGAAACAAATGGAATGTAGAACATCCAGGGCACACACAGAATGATGCTTACTACCAGCTCCACAGAAGAGAACAAGTGGTAATCTTCAGACTCCGCACTGGCCACAACAGATTGAGATACCATCTATTCAACAAGCTAAAGATAGGAACTACCGATCAGTGTAACTGTGGCACTGATAAAATGACTGCTGAACATCTGCTTCAAAGTTGCCCCTTATATGTGGTACAGAGAAAGTGCATATTGCCAACACCAGCTCCTTTCGTGGAAAAGCTTTATGGGGATTCAAATAGCCTCAAACTGACTACTGCTTTCTTTGAGAACATTCAAGTGGACGTCTGAGAGTGTACGAAGAAGAAGAAGAAGAATACTGATTGTGTTTAAATGTTGCATTTTTTTTCTTCCTATAAATTTAGTATGGGTCACAACCCAAAACCTACCAGCGGCTTCAATACAAATCTGAGAAAACGGGTCTAAGTACAATAGACGCCAAACAAACATTCTTATGCACCCAGCGGGTCTTTGAGGTTTACCTGTTCGGCTCCTTTCTTGGTTTACCCAGAAAGAGGGAGAGTACCAACAAAAGACAATAAGAATAATTGTAACAGGACCTATAGCTATCCAGATTTCCTTTTCCCATTTTTCATCTACATTCAGCCTGCTGTGGCGAAGAATAGCAAATTTAACATTACCTGACTACCGACCACTTGTGTTGTAGCGAGGATTTATCTTGAAGAAAAGATTTATCTACCTGACATTCTATTTTACTATTGAATATTTCAAGCTACTGTACACTGTGACTAATTTGATCTCAAAGTTGTGTTTCATACCTGGACTAATTGCTGTGACATGAACAGAGTCAATAAAACAAAATAACAAAATAGGCGTTCATCAAATAAGAGGATTAAACAGTCATTTGAAGAACTGGGGCTTATCTTGCCAAAAGAACTGACACTGAATCTGTTACCTGGAGCATGGAGAAATGTTCAAGCTGTTGTCAAACACTTATTTGGTAAGCGAGAATGAAATGTAATCTCATGTTTGTTAGAGCGAGTGAAAGCAGGGATGAATAATTCTTATATTGTATAATTAATATACTCACTTTGTTGTTTTTCTTCTTATGTTTGCTAATACTGTTCATTTTCAGAATAGACTAACTAGAAACTCTGTTCTTTACAGTATAGTCAAATTCTATACCATAGCACTAATCTTTTGACCTTTCGGGGGTTAATTAACTTCTTCTTGTGGGAACTTGTCTCAACAGAGGCGATTGCGCTTATGTGTCTATTCCTTTATTAATTCTGTAACCTATAACTATTATATTCTGATATTTTGATAATAACTGTTGTGCAGTTTCTTAATGGTAAATAAAAGTAACATAAAACTTAATTACATGTGTTGGTCAGCTCGTCCCAGTATCCCTATTCCATAAATATAGTTTCACGTTTGTGCGTCTAATTGTCGTCACTTATCTCTGTGTGTGTGTTTGTGAGTGGTTGATATATATTAATATATATAGAGAGATATACTGTCTGATCAACAAATTTCTGTTGTAGAGATAGGCTGGACTAGAGTATCTTTTCAATCCAGGGACAGACTCTACCTTTCACCATTTCACTCATGAAATCTATTTCTTTACCTTACCTCTCACCGAGTTACCACCCTTTTCAGTTCTATTCAGACGGGACCAAAATATATCTTAAATACCTATCAAAAATCTAAGACAATCAGTGCATGTAGTAATATAAGTTTTTCTTTTTTTTTTTCCCCCCACAGTACATCTCAGTCTTGTTTATTGCCTGGTTCATGGGTTTTGGGATTGGTATAATCTTCACTTTCCTTTTCTGGCATCTGCAAGATATGGGAGGTTCACCAACACTGTTTGGTGTGGCCTCTATCATAAACCACATCTCTGAGCTGTTTGCATATTTCATGGCTGGAACATTTATTGGGAAATTTGGTGAGTTTCTGCTGTATTTTGTTTTACCAATGTCATAAAACATGGGATACTTGTCTGATGTTAGAAATGTGTTCCTGGAGTGGACCTGAGAAAAGGGAGAAGGAAAATAATATCAGAAATAGTTGAAGAACATCTCCAGTTTGTCAAAGGCAGCAGCAATAAGATTACATATGTGAGAGTTAAACAAGATTTAAAAAAAATAAAGTATCCTGTTCAACCCTTGATGGGTTATAATTAGGACATATGGTGTAAAAAAATTCAAGAAAATAAAATCAGATTTCCATTGTCTGAATATAGTACCTTCTTCCCCACTCCACTCAGTCCAAAATAGAGTTACACAAGAGAAAGCTTCAAAAGCAAAACAAAAATATATCCTTATCATTTTCCTTTATGTTCGTTATTTTCAGCCATTGTCTACCACTGAAGCTGGTCTCCTTGCAGAAGGCCTGCATTAAGCATTGACATGCTTTTGCAACGGTGATTTTTGTAGCAATCTGTTTGACATGATGAGGTTGCCAGCCTCATGCACAACCTCATATTATTTGTCTTGTAGGACATGCATGAGGGAGCAGTAATCCTGTTATTTCTTTGTCTCATCAGAGACCCTTTGGAACTTCACAGGGCAAAAATTTATCATGCACTGTGCAAAATGGAGGCTGTACTATGGTTTGTGAACTTTCCATTTGTAGAATATGAAAAGTCTTTGACAGTTTAGACAAGAGGATCACTTTGGAAACTGAGAAAACACTACAGAGTCCCTCATTTTCTCATTAATTTTTATACTGATTCCATACGTAATTATTTTCTCCTCTGGACGGAATTATTTTGATACCCCAAAAGTTTGCATATACATAAGTTAAGTTTATTGAGATAAAATATTTAATTATAAGTAAAGTATAACTTATTATATATGAAATTAAATGAAAATAAATGGGCATTATGAACATATTAATTATTTTTACTAAATTTATAATTTAATAGTTTTGTTAGATTAAAAAGTACATGCCAAAAAAAAAAATGATCTGAAATTATGAATTCTTTTTTCCACTTACCCAAGGCCTCCATCAGAAATTTTTGTCACAGTACATTCTAATTGCTTTTCATTTTGTAGGTAATCCATTTGGTAATACAGAAAAATCAACAAAACTGAATATCTATTAAACGAGCAGGACGTTTCGATTGTAAACTGCTTCCATTCTGTGTATTTTCAGCCATTGTCTATCGCTACGAAACGCAAATAAAAATTAAGCTAACACTGAAATTCCCACCAAAAGTGAACAAAGACCGTTCAGAAGTGATTAAAAATGTGTTTAAATTCCGGTCATTTTAAAATACTGGATCGGAAAAAGAATCAAAATTAGTTTGAGTCTTTAATAAGACGTTACGTCCAGAGGAACGGAGCTGCGTGTCTTTAAAACGACGTTATGTACGGAATCAGTTTTAATAAGGAAAATATGAGATGCAGAGTTGGTAAAAGACAACTTACAGAATGTTTTGACATTAGAACAGGAGTGCATCAAGGATGTCTGTTGTCACCATTTCTCTTCATCATCATGATCATCATTTTCTTTGTCACTCCTTATGAAGCATGGAGCCACAACTACAGCTGGTCCCCTTGTAGGAAACCTGCACAAAACATTCACGTGCCCTTGCAGTAGTGGTTTCTGCAGCAGTCTGTTCACCTGATGAGTTTACCAACCACCTGCTCAACTTTATATTAATCACCTTGTGGAACATGCTTAAAGGAGCATTTTTCGTCTTACTAGCTGTATATTTAATTATCAAAACAACATCAACACCAAAAATGTAATTCCATTGACTCTGACAAAACGGCTTAAAAATATAAACTTTTGCTTACAATGTTACTGAGAAGGAAGGAAAACATCATAAATTGTTATTTAAGTTGCTAATACTGTTATTCTTGTTTTACATTCTGCATTGAAAACAGTTAACTGTTGTATAAAAAGCAGGTAAGTTGTATGTAATGATAAAGATAATGTAACAAATATTATGGTTGCATACGTCTTTATTAGAAAATGAAATGCAGGAATACATATGAAAAACAAATGAACAGCAGTTGTCTCTTAATTTTATCTTGCCAACAGGACATGTCAGGATTCTGTATGTTGGCCTTCTTGGAAGCATAGCCAGGTTCATGTACATCTCCTTCTTGACAAACCCTTGGTGGGTGCTGCCCTTTGAGTTTGTACAAGGTGAGCATAGAATGATTGTGAGAAAAAACAGGAGGAAGGAAAGAAAAAAACTAGAGTTTTTGTAAAAGGACAGAAAAATTACAGCAGTAGAAGATCAAGTTATAAAAAGAGGAAGGTTTATTTATGATTTTGCCATCTATGTTTCACTTTATCCTAAGACATGTGTCTATCACAAATTCCTTCATTGTTTTCTTGACTTACATTAACATCTAAAGCATTTCCTTAAAAGAGGCCCAATGTTTTCAGGACTGACCCATGCTGCTGTCTGGGCTGCTTGCTGTGCATACATCACACATGCCATCCCCGTTGAGCTGAGGTCATCAGCTCAGGGGATTTTACAAGGTCTACACCATGGACTGGGTAGAGGATGTGGTGCAGTCTTTGGTGGTCTGCTGGTTTATCAGTATGGTAGGTAGATATTAGTATGGTAGGTGGTTAATAGTATCATTGGTGGCTTTCAAGTATAAACATAACAAATAGGTAAAGAGTCAGTTTTAAAATTGAACAATACGCAAAAAACATGGGAAATTTCAATGTTTACTCTTCATCAGCCACAGTCACAAACAAGAGACAAAGATAGAAATATAGATAGGTTAACATAAGAAAAAAGAGCACAGCAAATGTGTAAAAACAGATAAATAAAACAAGAGATAGAATGAGCGACAGAGAAAGATTTAAAAAAAATTAAAAAACGGGAAATGCTGTTGAAAAGCAAATAAAAGTACAGAACAAGAAAGAAAGAAATATCTAAAGCAAAGAATCTAACAAACAATTAAAATGCAGAAGAGAAAATGAAATAACAGCAATGAAATAAAATGAAAGAAATTGCTTGAAATGAGATAACAGTAGCTAAATTGCCTATTCAAGGGCTTCACAATTAGAGGAAGTGATAGTGGAGCAGTCCTACAGCAACATAATGGAATATCTTTCAAGCATAAAACCTATTGCTCATTTATTGTATTTTATTTTTTTTAAAGCAGCCTTTTTTATTATTTACACATAGAGGATACCACAAGCATACAGAGGTTGCTTATAACAGTGTGAGCTTTGCAACTTTAATGAACTGTGTAATGGCAGGTCGTGTAAACCTTTTTGCTAACAAGTTGGATAGCCTTAACTGAGAGATCAGTTGCGTTTTGCTTGGGAACATAGATGTCAGAACCAATACACATTTGCCCAGGATTACCCAGGGTTCTACACTATCAAGAGTAGGCCTACTATTTAACATCTATATAGAAAAAGTAGCCACTTTTCAACCAAAAGGGCCAGGATATACACTAACTTTTGCAAATGACATAATCTACAGGACTGGCTCAGACAGAGCATACATGGAACACTAAATGGCAGTTTCAAGGCCTGTGTAAAGTAAATAACTAGCAAGACCTACTGGAGTGAGATGGACATGTTTTGTGAAGTTTGAATATCAGTCAATATGTGAACAAGACACAGTTTGAATATCAGTCAATATATGAACAAGACACAGTTTGAATGTCAGTCAATATGTGAACAAGACACAATTTGAATGTCAGTCAATATGGGAACAAGACACAGTTTGAATATCAGTCAATATATGAACAAGACAGTTTGAATATCAGTCAATATATGAACAAGACACAGTTTGAATGTCAGTCAATATGTGAACAAGACACAGTTTGAATATCAGTCAATATATGAACAAGACACAGTTTGAATATCAGTCAATATATGAACAAGACACAGTTTGAATGTCAGTCAATATGTGAACAAGACACAGTTTGAATGTTAGTCAATATATGAACAAGACACAGTTTGAATGTCAGTCAATATGTGAACAAGACACAATTTGAATGTCAGTCAATATGTGAACAAGACACAGTTTGAATGTCAGTCAATATGTGAACAAGACACAGTTTGAATGTTAGTCAATATATGAACAAGACACAGTTTGAATGTCAGTCAATATGTGAATAAGACACAGTTTGAATATCAGTCAATATATGAACAAGACACAGTTTGAATATCAGTCAATATATGAACAAGACACAGTTTGAATGTCAGTCAATATGTGAACAAGACACAATTTGAATGTCAGTCAATATGTGAACAAGACACAGTTTGAATGTTAGTCAATATATGAACAAGACACAGTTTGAATGTCAGTCAATATGTGAACAAGACACAATTTGAATGTCAGTCAATATGGGAACAAGACACAGTTTGAATATCAGTCAATATATGAACAAGACAGTTTGAATATCAGTCAATATATGAACAAGACAGTTTGAATATCAGTCAATATATGAACAAGACACAGTTTGAATGTCAGTCAATATGTGAACAAGACACAGTTTGAATGTTAGTCAATATATGAACAAGACACAGTTTGAATGTCAGTCAATATGTGAACAAGACACAATTTGAATGTCAGTCAATATATGAACAAGACACAGTTTGAATGTCAGTCAATATGTGAACAAGACACAGTTTGAATGTCAGTCAATATATGAACAAGACACAGTTTGAATGTCAGTCAATATGTGAACAAGACACAGTTTGAATGTTAGTCAATATATGAACAAGACACAGTTTGAATGTCAGTCAATTTATAAACAAGACACAGTTTGAATATCAGTCAATATTTGAACAAGGTACTGTTTGAATATCAGTCAGTATATGAACAAGAAACAGTTTGAATATCAGTCAATATGTGAACAAGACACATTTTAAATATCAGTCAATATGTGAACAAGACACTAGATTGCCATACCAAAGGACTGGGAGATTTCCATCATAACACCAATTTTCAAAAAGGGTGACAATTGACAGTGTGGAAACCATAGAGGCATATCCCTTCTCAGTGTCCCTGGTAAAATCTACTCTAGAATCCTAGAGCAGAGACTCCGACGCCTAGCTGAGCCACAACTGGATGAGGTCCAGTGCGGATTCCGAGCGAACCGAAGTACTCAAGACCTAATCTTCACACTCAGACAGCTGAGTGAAAAGGCCCTTGAGTATAAGAGTGAGATCCATCTTTGTTTCATAGATCTGGAAAAGGCGTTTGACAGGGTCCCCTGGAGCAAACTTTGGGACTGTTTGGCAAGGAAGAACATTCCAGCACCTCTGATTCATGCTATACAGAGCTTCTACAAGTCTTGCAGAAATTATGTGAGGACAGCAAACCATAAGTCAGAAGAGTTCAGGACCACCACTGGTGTAAGACAAGGCGATATCCTGTCACCTTACCTTTTCATACTCCTCATGGACGATGTCATTAAGGCATGTAAGGAGAGAACAAGAAAGTATTCAGTGGGGTACTGGAAGATGAGACAGGTCTGTATTTCAGAGCTGGCATTTGCTGATGATGTTGCCCTGATTGCTAAATCAGAGGCACATCTCCAATCCAACCTGCAAGTCTGGGAGGATGGGCTGGAGAAGAGAGGGATGGTCATAAGCAGCTCTAAAACAAAATCCATGGTGATATCACGAGAAGAAAGAAGACATCAGATTAAGCTGGGAGAACAGGTCCTGGAGCAGGTCGACCCCTTTAAATACCTCGGAGCTATTATAGACCGAAAGGGAGGCATCAAAGAAGAGTTGGCCACTCGAAAAGCAGCAGCTGGGAGACTTTTTTAGGCCATAAACCGAGGATTCCTCAGCAAGAGAGAGGTTGGTAAGAAAACGAAGATGGCTGTATACCGCTCCACCTATGTCCCAGTCTTGACATATGGATGCGAGTCATGGGCAGTGACTACAATCCACAAAAGCCAGATCAAAACCTCAGAAATGAGGTATCTGAGGAAGGTGGTTGAAGTAACAAGAAGAGAAGAAGTGAGAAAGAAGCTGGAACCCTATTAACCACTTCTGAATCTTCTTCTTTATCCTTTATCCTGCAGCTAACGCTTCACTCACTTCTCTTCGGTAGTTTTGTGTCATGCTCCATGCTGTGTGATGTAGGGCTCCTTGAACAACTCCATAGTAAAAGCAGATATGACCTTCAATGGACAGAAAATTGAAAGGCAAGACAAGGTGAAATGTCTTGGAATAACATTCAATTGTGGGCTATCTTACAAGTACCACATTGAGCTAATCATATAGAAGTGCAGGCAAGGTCTGGCAGCTGTAACACAATGGTGGCTGTGCACATGGAGCAGAGACTACTGTTTCTTCTGTATCATCAGCTAATCATGTCAGTAATTGAGTATGGGCTGGGAATACTCATACTGTCAATATTACATTGTGAATGACTGAAACGCATTCAAAATGAAGGGATGCATATATTCTTGGACTGTACTTGAAATACCCCCATTGTAATGATGAGGTACATGATTGAATTTCTGTTAATTAGATCTAGATATGAAATGGCCCAGCCCAAGCCTATATGCAGATAACCACAGACAAAAGACAGGAACCTGGCTGACATCAAGGGAGCAAGAATAAAGAGAAGGATATCATGGATGAAATAGGCAGAGGTTATGATTGGGCAGGTGACCACAGTTTAAAATATATCCTAAGGGGAAGAGTGGAATAAGTCAGGTAAGAACTAGCAAGCCATCATCAGCCTTGGCAGGGAGTGCTGAGCTTGGAGCAGTGGGAAATCATGGCTGGAAATTAATCAGCTGATAAATGATCGTGCTGGGAATGATGATGCCCTCATGTACACTGATGAGTCTGTACTTCGTGGTGAGAAATCAGGATGGGGCTTCTTGGTGAGAGTAAAGGGCAAGGTCATTGCTGAACAGTGCAAAACTTACATGACAACAATCTCCAGCATGAGAATGGAGACAGAGGCAGCTAATACAGCCCTGAGGTGACTGTCTCAAACTCCATGAACTAGACTCAGAGGTCCAAAATGAATGGCAATAGCATGAATGGAAAACGTGTGTAGAAGCCTCAAAGATTCAGGAACTGGTGTGAATCTACTGTCCTTGTCATGTAGGGGTATGCAGCAATGAGAGAGCTGATAAACTAGCCTTGAGAGCACCCACAGTTGAGCTATTGTATATGGATAAGGGACAAATAAGGATTGCCTGTTAGAGAGGGGTACTGCAATCAATGAATCAAGGCTGAGATTGCTGGAATTTGGCATCAAACGTAAGACTAGCAGAGATTGATGTATAGATATCAGCATGGTAGATTGATATCAGAATTGTAGGTAAATATCAGCATGGTATGTGATTTTCAATTTGGTAGGTGGATATCAGCAAAGTAGGAGGGTATCAAAGTGGTAGATATCAGAATGGTATGTAGTTGCCAGTATGGTAGGTGAATATCAGCATTTAGGTGGAAATCATAATAGTAGATGAATGATGAATTTAGTAGATATCAGCATGGTTGACTATAATGATATACACCAAACCACAAATGTGTTATATTTGATAATAAGACCTGTTGTCAAGGTTAAACAGGGAGAGGTCGATGGATATTAGCATGGTATGTTGATATCAGCTTAGCATATGGTTGTCAGCATGGTAGGTGGATATCAGCATGGTTGATGAATATCAGCATGATATCAGAATGATAGGAGAATATCAGAGTAGTAGGTGGATATCATTATCAGAATGGTAATTGGATATTAGCATGGTAAGTGGAAATCAGAAAGTTAGGTGGATATAAGTGTGGTAGGCGGTTGTCAGTATGGTAGGTTCATGTTGAT
This sequence comes from Oreohelix idahoensis, assembly GCA_024509875.1. NCBI lineage: Eukaryota > Metazoa > Mollusca > Gastropoda > Stylommatophora > Oreohelicidae > Oreohelix > Oreohelix idahoensis. The sequence goes on along the minus strand of JAMPIV010007233.1, from coordinate 98,133 downwards.
ATATCTAGGTGAAAGCAGCATGATAGGCTGATATTATCACGACAGGTATGTTCTGCATGGCAGGTGGACTTTAGCATAGTAGGTGGATATTACTATGGTAGGTAGATATTATCACGACAGGTATGTTCTGCATGGCAGGTGGACTTTAGCATAGTAGGTGGATATTACTATGGTAGGTAGATATTAACAAAGCTGGTATTAGGCATGATAGTTGGATAGTAGTATGGTGGGTGGATATTAGTATTCATCATTCATTACCCCCAGCTCCCCAAAAAGCAAAGGCCTTCAACAAACACATGCTAAGTCCTCCTGTCATATGCCATCATCTCAAGTTCTTTCCACATTCTCATTTTCACCTTGTTCTCCAGCTCTCTTCTCCATGTGGATATTAGTATGGTAGGTGGATATTAGTATGGTAGGTGGATATTAGCATGGTAGATGGATATTAGTATGGTAGGTGGATATTAGCATGGTAGGTGGATATTAGTATGGTAGGTGAATATTAGTATGGTAGGTGGATATTAGTATGGTAGGTGGATATTAGTATAGTAGGCAAGTTTCAGTGTAGTAAGTGGGTGTCTGTGTGGTAGGCAGGTGTCATTATGATATGTTTGTATCAGTGTTGTAGGCTACAATTGGTGGGTGTCAGTACAATAGATGGGTGTCAGTATGATAAGTCAGTAAGGTAGGTGGATGAAGTAGATAATGAGAAAGAACCATGACAAACACAGAGGGGTAAGCAGTGAATGAAGGTACTGAATTTACCACAGTAAATAATAAATACAATTACACAATCAAATTTATATAGAGGTAGAAGACACCATTGTATTGTAGCATTTTACACATTTACAAGCACAAACTAACTATGTTTTGGTGAAATAATTATGTTGGCTTAAACAATACAATCAATTATTAGAATATTATAACATAATATAGCAAAATCTAAAAAAAAAAAAAAAAAATGATTCCAATAAAAATATCTCTTATACTCCAGTACTTTTGATATCCCACCAAATGGACATCATGAAAGACATCATGTATCACAGAGTCAAAATAAAGAATTGACAAATGAGGAAACCAAATTTTCTTCCTCCCAAATAATGGGGATAGAATGTTAAGTTCAGTTAAGTTTGTACCTTTCTGAACTAGTAATCTAATTATGCATACTTATTTAATTAAAGAAGTAATTTATAATTCAATTTCTGAATTTAAAGTGAGATGCTCAGGATGTTGTTCAGTTTCGTTAAGTATGCTTTAATGTTTTATTTTAAATTTATTTTCACAGGAAGTGTAATCACTTTCCGTATCTATGGAATAACATGCATTATTGTCCTGGTTGTGTATATGGCTATCAATTTCTACTTACAGGTAAGAAAAAGTAAAACTGATGCTGCAGTTTAAAAAAAAAAAAAAACTCTTCTAGTATCTGGGAATTAAAATCATCATCAAGTATCATGAAATTAGCGTATGCAACCATGTGTGTCCCCAGTTTGCACTTTCAACTAGTCTCTATCAATTCTTTTGTTGACTTTCTCCCTGTACCAAGAAGTTCAGCCTACCCTGTCTCTTTTCTCATTCATTTTGCCTGTTGTCTTCCTCTTCTCAATACAGAGTTGTGTGTGTATTTGTTGCCTTTTAATGATTACTTTGCATGGTGACCTCCTGCATGTAAGTTTTAGATTTCTGAAGACATCCATGGTTTGTTAGCATTCTTATGTAACAATTTCTTGTCACTTCTAATGAACTTATTTGCTGTCAATTTTTTACATTTGTATATAGTATCAGCTTTTGGTAATACAAAGCCTAAGCCTTTAGCAGTACTGCTGCAAGCTTTCCTGCCCTTGGCAGACTGCTCCAAAGGATTGTCTTTTGATCCTAACATATAATTTTTGCTGGACTTGTCTTATTCATCTCCAGCAATGTTCCACATCTCTTGTTCCACTGATAATTTGGTTGAATTCCTCACTTCCACACTGATAATCTTGTATAGCTTCATTAGCCCTTCTATTCACCACATGAATCTAATTATAAATGTATACAAAGGAGGTAAAAGTAAGGAACGGATCCCGTTACACGCCCACTGAGGCATATTGGGAATATGGCGTTAGGCCCATATTTGCTTGACCACATGGCACACTAGGGGTGATGTGGTCAGCATCACGCTGGCTGCCCTAACCTTCCCAGGGTTACTCTGGTACCCAATTTATGAGACTAGGTCAACCTCGGGCTGTTTGCAGTCTAAAAAAATCCCACCTCAATTGGAGATTGAACCATGGACCACCGAGCTAGGAAGCCAGTGCACTAACCACTGTGCTAAAGCGGCTCCAAATGTATACAGCGTCTTGGTTATTGTTGTTGTTGTTGTTCTTGTTGTTGTTGTTGTTGTTCTTGTATATTGAACTATGAATTGATATTTGAGCTTTAAAGTTCCTTCTTTTATTCAGGATTTGATCATTAAATTTCTGTCAGTTTTTCAAAGTTATTACAATATCTGTCACCTCCTTTTTTAACATAACATCCTTGTATTCTTGCCATTTGATCTGTCATGCAGAATAAATACTAAACTTGTACTAAATTCCAGAGGCAAGGAAAGTTTTCTCATGATGGCAGCATGCCACAAGAAATGATTGAAGACACTGCTCATCTGGCCCCTCATGGTGTCCCATCTGGCATGGCAAGGAATTTGACCAATGCTACCAACACTCACTTGGCAGGTGAATCACAACAAGGTATGCCAAATTTAAACTTCTAAATTTTATTTTTTTATTTCAGTCATTTTGGCAAGAATTACACCATATAAAAAAGTATGTTTTGTTTTTCTGCTTTTGCTGTTAAATGTAGAGCCATTTGGATATTCACTGCTGGCGTGATAGGCACATCACTGTTTACGTGACACAATAACTATTGTTACTGTTACTCTCAAGCTCTTGTCTCCATTCGTGTTGTAGGAGATGGAAGCAGCAAAAAGTAGAGTAATGACAAGTCTGGTGAAATATGGTGTGGGTATTCTCACAAGGGCAGTGTGATAAAAAGGCTGATTAAGAACATCCTGTAAATAGCTGGCTAAAAGGGCTCTGGTGGAGATGTGATAGGCCTAGCAAGCCAACCATGGATTTAGTATTTGTTATGTACCACAAAGAAGAATAAAACACTGATCATTCAAGACTATAATAGCACTTTATTACTTGACTACCAATAATAGTGTGTTCCAATAGCTAAGTGGTCCAAATAGCTTTCCTCTCATAGCACAATTACCAGGCATTAAAACCTGGTAGCATCATGTTCCAGTCTACCCAGCTGTAAGTGGGTACCGGACTCTGCTCATGAGTTAGGAAAAGCAAAGGCAGCAAGGAAGGGAACTGGTCACCCCACCTCATAAAAAGTTGGACCTAGTATGGTGAAGTCTCTAACACTTCACTCACTCACTCACTCACTCACTCACTCACTCACTCACTCACTCACTCACTCACTCACTCACTCACTCACTCACTCACTCACTCATTCACTCACTCACTCACTCACTCACTCACTCACTCACTCACTCCCCTATGGCAGTTTCTGCTATGAAACTACTTTTTTACCTTTAATAGACAGGTACCATTTATTTTCTACAGAATATGGAACTATGTCCAGTGAGGGTACCTCAACATTACCTGCGCATGGATCAAAAGATAAAGGTAAATTATTCCTCAAACTCAAGAATCTTTTGATTTTACTTGTATATTGCCAGGAGCACAATGAGTGTGACAGATATCATCATCATCTCAACCCGTAACCCCTCATGGGTCATAGGGGTGCCGTGGTGGAAGCATCAGCAGACAGCGTCCTCCACTGCTCACTATCCTCAGCAATGCGTACAACTTCTTCTTCTTCTTCCGTCCTTAGCCACCGACCGTCAAAGCAGTCAGTGGCCATTACGCCTAGTGGCGTCTTAGGGCAACAGCAGATAGGTTTTCTTCGCCATTGTTTCCCATCACGCCTATTGGCGTCTTTAGGGCAACGGCAAATCAATCCATTAGCTGTTGTTTCCGTAATCGAAGTGACTGGCAAACGGGTGATCAGCCCATTGGTAATGCGTACAAGGTTATTGTTTTTGTTGTTGTTCTTGTATAATGGAAAAACTGTGCCCTGCCCATTCTTGGATGTTATCAGCACAGGATTTTCTTTGCCTTCGTCTTCTCCGTTTACCTTTGACTGTTCCCTGGAGGACCGTTTTCGAAAAGGAGTGTGACAGATATAGAGGCTGATATAATACAATTTGCACTTCAATAGTTAAAACAGACCAAATACCATCTTCAACCAGAAACTGCTTAAACAGTGCAGTCAAAAAGGCATGCACACCATCATTGCACGCAGTTGCTGGAACTGGGTTGGCCATCCTCAGAAGGGACACTGACACCGTCACCAGAACTGCTATGCTATGGACCCCAGAAAGATGGCAAAAGAGAGGCAAACCAAAGACAATGTGGTGGAAAAGAGTGGAGGCTGAGATGCAAAGCGTGAACCAGAGTTAGGGTACGGCATGAAGAATGGCCACTGATCGAGCAAAATGGGGACAGTTTGTTGCTGCCCTACAAGATGCCACAAGGTGTGATGGCCACTGACTGCTTTGTAAGTCAGGGGCTTAGGGTCCAAGAAGAAGAAAAAGTTAGATTACAGCATTGATATGATTATCTGTAGAAAACATGTTTAATAACAACTGGTTAATTCCTATCTCGACATTGCTAATGTGCTATTTATTTAGTTGTCTTTATTCTATTCATCAATTTGTGGAATGCATGAATTTTCACATCTGCATGAGTTGTATGTGATTTTTTTTCTCCCTTATCTTACACATGCTGCCAGGTAGAAGTGCTGATGGTGTAGAAATTGATCATTTTTATTTTAGTTTTTTTTAAAAGTGGTTGTTAATCTAACAGCAACAACATTATAACGTTTTAACAAAATTGCACTGAGTAAAAATTTAGCAGCTAAACAAGAAAATTAAAAAAAACGAGTATCTAAATTTAGTGTGAAAGTAGAGCAGCTGTGATATGATGGACAGAGGAATTGACACTTTTAGCTAGCTAGTTTTTTAAAGATATGGGAGGAGAACAGACTAGCATCAGATGATCATTTGCCTCTGCTTAGATCCACCATCTAGGGCTACCCTGTTTAACCTAATTGTTGGTTACAATTAGGGTATCAAATGTTATTTTATTATCAGTTTTGTAATATATTCAAATACATATTGTCATTTACTATTGTATGCTGTTAGTGATTTACATTATAATTTGTTGTTCGCTTACTTCTTGCAGTACTGTTTTTCATTATCTTATCATTAGTTAATATTGGGTTTTGTTTTTTAATTTTTTAACTGTGTTGTTTCTTTTGGTTCATGGTGTGTATGTTTTTGGTTACTAAGTATTAGAATGTTTTGACAATTTTATTTTCTTAATCTTGTTTTTCTTACATAGTTTTACTATCATTACTTCTAACATTATTGTTATTACATTTACATGGAGAGAATATTTGGAATCCTCAACCATTGTAGGTTACCATCAGGATATTAATATTAGACAAACATAAAGGTATGTTTTCAGGCACTCGTAAGAAATAAAGAAGTAGAACACTTGGACAACAGAAAAACAACAGACGTGAGTGGCTTACCCAGGGTTCGAACCCCGTACCTTCCGTACGACAACTCCGCCTAGCTATCAAGCAAATCACACTGACCCCACGGCCAGCTAGGCATCCCCAAAAAAGGATGCTTTACTGACTATTTATCAGTACGAAACACAAGATAACACAGGAAGTATACAGTGGGCAACTCAGCCCCTTAATGACGCAATCACTTCTGTTGTTCCCCTATTAACAGTATGTGTCAGTCCAAACAAGACAAAGACCTTGATACTGGGTCCAGTAAATAGTAGAAGACTTAAGGACAGTAGTATAGAACAGAGGGTAGGTTTCTGGTATTGTATAAACATAAATAACACATAAGGAAGGGAAACCCGAGGCCTGTAAACAGTAAATTAATATTAGACAAACATAAAGGTATGTTTTCAGGCACTCGTAAGAAATAAAGAAGTAGAACACTTGGACAACAGAAAAACAACAGACGTGAGTGGCTTACCCAGGGTTCGAACCCCGTACCTTCCGTACGACAACTCCGCCTAGCTATCAAGCGAATCACACTGACCCCACGGCCAGCTAGGCATCCCCAAAAAAGGATGCTTTACTGACTATTTATCAGTACGAAACACAAGATAACACAGTAAGTATACAGTGGGCAACTCAGCCCCTTAATGACGCAATCACTTCTGTTGTTCCCCTATTAACAGTATGTGTCAGTCCAAACAAGACAAAGACCTTGATACTGGGTCCAGTAAATAGTAGAAGACTTAAGGACAGTAGTATAGAACAGAGGGTAGTTTTCTGGTATTGTATAAACATAAATAACACATAAGGAAGGGAAACCCGAGGCCTGTAAACAGTAAATTAATATTAGACAAACATAAAGGTATGTTTTCAGGCACTCGTAAGAAATAAAGAAGTAGAACACTTGGACAACAGAAAAACAACAGACGTGAGTGGCTTACCCAGGGTTCGAACCCCGTACCTTCCGTACGACAACTCCGCCTAGCCAAGTGTTCTACTTCTTTATTTCTTACGAGTGCCTGAAAACATACCTTTATGTTTGTCTAATATTAATTTACTGTTTACAGGCCTCGGGTTTCCCTTCCTTATGTGTTATTTATGTTTATACCATCAGGATAGAAGGATTTCAGGTGCCTCAAATCCAATATATCGGAGTTGGGGACATTTAGATGTTGGGGTTTAGCAGCAGCCTGCATGCATGAGTGTGACTAGGGTGGCAGCTGGTTCTGCTGAACCTTGACCCTTGTGTCAGTCCCAGAGCCCTGCATGGTGCTTGTATTGTTCACTCTTTCAAAACTGACTGTCCTTCACTTTACCATTTAAAAATGTTTATTATTCCTATTGTTTATCATTTAAATTTCAAGATTTGTCTGTTTGAATTGATTCAAAAGCACAATGTGCATGCACCTTTGCTTCTCTCACCTTTTGTCTATTTCTACTTTTTCTTCACTTCCCCTGTTTATCCATAGCTTTAACTTTCTGGGGGAGCCTGTTACAGTGTAATGAAAGGGTTGGTTAGTGAATGGGAAAATAAATTAGCAGAAGAATTGATAAACAGCGCTGTTGTGGAGAGACATGATGACCAATGCCAAAGTTGATTGAAGAAAAAAAATTCTGTGCTGGTTTTTATAATTCTCAGAATATCGTGGACCAAGAAGAAGAAAAATATAGACATCCTACACGACCTGAACATCGAGGAAAACTGGCTCATAAACAATATCATGTCCCGGAAACTGAAATATTTTGGCCACATTAAACGCCATAGTGGCTTAGAGAGAGCAGTGATGGAGGGTATGGTACCTGGAAGGCAAGGCAGGGGTTGACCAAGATGACGGTGGACACAGGACATTGAAGACACCTTGAACATGACATTGGAGGAGGCAGGAGGGCTGGCTAGAGATCGAGAGTCTTTCAGGCGGGCTGTGATGAGAGCGACGTTCTGCAAAGGACATGCTACATGATGATGATGCTGGTTTTTATTGTTGTTATTTTTTGGGGAGAGAGAAATGAGAATAAATAAATAAAAGTGTGATGTGGGATTGCTTGTCCTTGTCATTTGTATATTTTTCTCAATGTTACTTCTCAGGCAGGCAGACTGACCACAGCGATCGAACGGAGGAAAACCCTCTCCATCAGGTAAGAGTAAAAGAAGCGACTGAACTGTTTGTCACTTACACAATACTTCAATGTGGTAGAATGGCTAGCTTGTGCCTTGCCTTACTGATCAGATGAACTATGCTGGCAAGACAATTTTGCTTCTTGCATTTCAAATTAAGTCAGAGTTCATTTAGGGAAGAAGCTACGCTAGATAATACCTTCAGGTTTGGATAAGGTCAGCTACCCCACTTCCCCTTGAAAAAAAACAGTAGTTACAGAAAATGCAGCCAGATCACTAACCACTAGTCAAGCTGTAGACAAACTCTTAAAAAGAGGCCAAAGAGATATGAAAGCCAAAGACTGGAACTCAGACTAGCAGCCACTGTTTTTTTTAAAAACAAATTCAAATCGACGTCTGAAAGTGTACAAAGAAGAAGAAAAAGATTGCCTACCAATCTTGTCATGAAATTAACTAATAAAAATATGTTTGGTATTCTGGATTGGAAACATGACGTCTAAAGCCTTACTAGTTTTAGACATCATACAGTTCATCAGTCAGCTAAAATATTTAATGAAACAATAGTGATTCAAGCAGTCCCGAATACTACCGTCATTTGAAGCATAACTGACAAAAATTAAGTACAATTGATATATTTTGACATCTGAATAGTGAGAAGAATGTGGACATATTACAGATGCTTACTAGTACGAGCATGGAGTAGCAAACAAAGAACTTAACCAGTTATTCAAATCAGCTGGACTAGTGGAAACATAAGCACCCACACTCTCTCTCTAGAAATCTGTTGTTTTACACAATAGAAACGTGTTAAACTGAAGAAATAATAAAGACTGATGGATAAGAAGGCAATAGATTTAAAAGCACTGGGGACATTAAAATCAAGAGTAGGCGAAGGGTGAGTAGGAAAAAATAAAGGAAGTGTAAGAGATAAAGAAGATGTTGAAAGACCTAAAGACCTTGAACCGCTGGCACAGGACAAGAAAACTTGAAGCATACTTGTTGAAGGTCAGTGCTCCATAGAGAGCTGCAAGGTGATGATTATGATGATGATTATGATGATGATGAAAGAAATGTAAGACTTTGAATGCTTAGTATTCCTGGGGGCCAACAAAAAACAAAAGAAATAGGAAGGATTGATTTCTGGAATAAAAAGCAGAAAGAAAAGGTAACTTAATTGTGGCCCCCTTTCAGGAAGCGTGTTTCAGTGTTTTAGGAGTGAGATTTTCCATTACTGTTTTAGAACAATTTGCCACTTAATATACAGGAAAGGAGAGAAAGAATAATATTTATATGCAGAATGTGTGTGTGTGTATACATATATCATCAACCAGGAAGCACGAAATGTACAAGAACTTTGCTGAACACTTAAATGCACCAGTAGAATGATACAGAAGTAAGAAGCAGAGAAATATGCAGAAAATTTAATATAGCATTTTCCTATGTGCAAAGAAAACATCACTTTTTTTTTTAGATGAATTGATATTTAGATGTGGAAGCCTTAATTTCATCTTAAGATATGAGAGACTTAATTTTAGTTTGTTTGTTTGTTTGGTTGTTTTTTATTTTATTGTTTCTTGGAAAGGGAGGTCACACACAAAAACATTCACACAAATCTGATTTTGATTTACTAAGTGGAGGGGGGAAGAAGGTACTATATTTGGGTATTGGAAATCTGACTTTATTTTCTTGCATTAGTACACAATATGTCCTAATTATAACCCATCGAGGGTTGAACGGGATACTATATAAAAAATGTTCTTAAGATGGAAAGAACAAGTTGATGAGCTAACAGTAAAGTAAAACTTGTTCATAAATCATGTGACAGGATTTTTAAGTGAAAGCTAGAGACTAAATACAGAGCACAGTGAGGTTATATTTGTCTATGTCTTCTGTGTGTTGATATCAGACCTACATTTTTTATGTACTGATGGCTTTTCTATTTCTGTTCAGTATGTCAGGTCTCTATGATATGATCTTCTGCAAGCTTTCTCCCACAATTTTCTCACAAAACCAAGCATGAGAAGGAATTTAGTTAGTAGGTAGGCCTATGCATCTGTTCTAATTTTTTTGGTGGCACAAACTTTGTAGTTTCTTCAATGACACCAGGCTGTATGGAAGCATCAATAAAAACAGTCTTTGAGATGCAGCAGTTATTCCATGGGAGTGGAACAGGAAGTTAACATAGGACATTGTTGCACATAAACTGACAGTGGTGCCCATTGGGAATGTCCTTGGTCATGTTTAAATTCACTTCTAAGCAATCAGGCTCTTACTCTACAGCTGCCAGAGTTTTGGTCTGAACATTACTTCTGCTTCAAGGCTCAATCAAGATTGCTTTTCCATCTTGAAGTTACCATGGTGGCAGCATCAGAATAATATCTTGATGTTGAAAGTTTTCAAGTGTTAGGTGAGGTAGAAACAAAAATAAAATAAACAGAACAGAAAAACTTTGACATCTGTGGTAGTTTACACCGAAACAGACATTTTAAATATTTATTAATGTTTTCTAACATATCTCAGTTCTACAAAGTCATCGGAGAGACACAGACAAGTAAGTTCACAATTAAAATCATCAAATGTTAAACATGCATCCAAGTAAGTTCACAATTAAAATTTCAAATGTTATTTCAAATTTAAACATTCAGACAAGTAAGTTCACAATTAAAATCATCAAATGTTAAACATTCTCTTCGTTACTTCAAATGTGAACATTCAGACAAATAAGTTCACAATTAAAATCATCAAATGTTAAACATGCTCTTCGTTATTTCAAATGTGAACATTCAGACAAGTAAGTTCACAATTAAAATCATCAAATGTTAAACATGCTCTTCGTTATTTCAAATGTGAACATTCAGACAAGTAAGTTCACAATTAAAATCATCAAATATTAAACATGCTCTTCGTTATTTCAAATGTGAACATTCAGACAAGTAAGTTCACAATTAAAATCATCAAATGTTAAACATGCTCTTCGTTATTTCAAATGTGAACATTCAGACAAGTAAGTTCACAATTAAAATCATCAAATGTTAAACATTCTCTTCGTTACTTCAAATGTGAACATTCAGACAAATAAGTTCACAATTAAAATCATCAAATGTTTAACATGCTCCTCGTTATTTGAAGTGTGAACATTCAAACAAGTAAGTTCACAATTAAAATCATCAAATGTTAAACATGCTCTTTGTTATTTCAAATTTAAACATTCAGACAAGTAAGTTCACAATTAAAATCATCAAATGTTAAACATGCTCTTCGTTATTTCAAATGTGAACATTCAGACAAGTAAGTTCACAATTAAAATCATCAAATGTTAAACATGCTCTTCGTTATTTCAAATGTGAACATTCAGACAAGTAAGTTCACAATTAAAATCATCAAATGTTAAACATGCTCTTCGTTTATTCAAATGTGAACATTCAGACAAGTAAGTTCACAATTAAAATCATCAAATATTAAACATGCTCTTCGTTATTTCAAATGTGAACATTCAGACAAGTAAGTTCACAATTAAAATCATCAAATATTAAACATGCTCTTCGTTATTTCAAATGTGAACATTCAGACAAGTAAGTTCACAATTAAAATCATCAAATATTAAACATGTTAAACATTCAGACTCTTCATCAAATGTTATTTTCAAAAATGTGAACATTCAGACAAGTAAGTTCACAATTAAAATCATCAAATGTTAAACATGCTCTTCTTTATTTCAAATGTGAACATTCAGACAAGTAAGTTCACAATTAAAATCATCAAATGTTAAACATGCTCTTCGTTTATTCAAATGTGAACATTCAGACAAGTAAGTTCACAATTAAAATCATCAAATGTTAAACATACTCTTCGTTATTTCAAATGTGAACATTCAGACAAGTAAGTTCACAATTAAAATCATCAAATGTTAAACATACTCTTCGTTATTTCAAATGTGAACATTCAGACAAGTAAGTTCACAATTAAAATCATCAAATGTTAAACATACTCTTCGTTATTTCAAATGTGAACATTCAGACAAGTAAGTTCACAATTAAAATCATCAAATGTTAAACATGCTCTTCTTTATTTCAAATGTGAACATTCAGACAAGTAAGTTCACAATTAAAATCATCAAATGTTAAACATGCTCTTCGTTTATTCAAATGTGAACATTCAGACAAGTAAGTTCACAATTAAAATCATCAAATGTTAAACATGCTCTTCGTTATTTCAAATGTGAACATTCAGACAAGTAAGTTCACAATTAAAATCATCAAATATTAAACATGCTCTTCGTTATTTCAAATGTGAACATTCAGACAAGTAAGTTCACAATTGAAATACTCTTCGTTATTTCAAATGTGAACATTCAGACAAGTAAGTTTTTTAAAATCACAATTAAAATCATCAAATGTTATTAAACATACTCTTCGTTATTTCAAATGTGAACATTCAGACAAGTAAGTTCACAATTAAAATCATCAAATGTTAAACATACTCTTCGTTATTTCAAATGTGAACATTCAGACAAGTAAGTTCACAATTAAAATCATCAAATGTTAAACATACTCTTCGTTATTTCAAATGTGAACATTCAGACAAGTAAGTTCACAATTAAAATCATCAAATGTTAAACATGCTCTTCGTTATTTCAAATGTGAACATTCAGACAAGTAAGTTCACAATTAAAATCATCAAATATTAAACATGCTCTTCGTTATTTCAAATGTGAACATTCAGACAAGTAAGTTCACAATTAAAATCATCAAATATTAAACATGCTCTTCGTTATTTCAAATGTGAACATTCAGACAAGTAAGTTCACAATTAAAATCATCAAATGTTAAACATGCTCTTCGTTATTTCAAATGTGAACATTCAGACAAGTAAGTTCACAATTAAAATCATCAAATGTTAAACATACTCTTCGTTATTTCAAATGTGAACATTCAGACAAGTAAGTTCACAATTAAAATCATCAAATGTTAAACATACTCTTCGTTATTTCAAATGTGAACATTCAGACAAGTAAGTTCACAATTAAAATCATCAAATGTTAAACATACTCTTCGTTATTTCAAATGTGAACATTCAGACAAGTAAGTTCACAATTAAAATCATCAAATGTTTTCAAAATTCATACTCTTCGTTATTTCAAATGTGAACATTCAGACAAGTAAGTTCACAATTAAAATCATCAAATGTTAAACATACTCTTCGTTATTTCAAATGTGAACATTCAGACAAGTAAGTTCACAATTAAAATCATCAAATGTTAAACATACTCTTCGTTATTTCAAATGTGAACATTCAGACAAGTAAGTTCACAATTAAAATCATCAAATGTTAAACATACTCTTCGTTATTTCAAATGTGAACATTCAGACAATAAAGTTCACAATTAAAATCATCAAATGTTAAACATACTCTTCGTTATTTCAAATGTGAACATTCAGACAATAAAGTTCACAATTAAAATCATCAAATGTTAAACATACTCTTCGTTATTTCAAATGTGAACATTCAGACAATAAAGTTCACAATTAAAATCATCAAATGTTAAACATTCTCTTCATTATTGCATGTTACAGAAAACATTCATTGACCAAGTGAATGGAAGAAAGAACTGAAACCCTTCACATGTGAACATTCAGAAATATGGTGGTCATCATCATCATTGTCCTTCAGCTCCCCAAGGAGCATAGACCTTCAACAAACTTATGTCAAGTCTTCCTGTTCCGGGTCATCATCTTTCCATGTCTTCTTCATCCTGTCATGTCTGTCTCCAGTTCTCCGTGTTCTTTGATTGCCCTGTCTTACCCTGTGGATTCCAGAAAAAGGACTGGCTGGTGATGCTATCAACAGGTTTACTAAACATGTGTCCGATCCATCTGCAGTGTCGTCTTCTAGTCTCTCGTTCCATTGGCACTTGTCTGGTTCTTGTCATCATGTCCTTCTGTTCTACTCTAGCACCCATTTATGAAAGTCTGTAGCTTTTTTGGTTATTGTTTTTGCTGTTATCCATGTTTCAGAGCCATGACTTGACATTTGAAATGAAGATTCTGATATTTTTGTTAGACTAGATTATTTTTTATCTTCAAATATTTTCCAGTGCAATGAAATTGCTTTTTGTATGCCTATTTTAAAATCACTGTTTGTCCCTCCCAATACGGTGGTACATTTCTTAAATGCAGAAACAAAGGGGGATAAGAAAAACATTGATTAAAAAGAGAGAGAAAAAAGAAATTAAAAAATCTAAGAAATAAAAAGCTTTACACTTGTAAAGGAAGAGGATGGCATTTTGTTGGAAATAATAGAGGGAAGAGTTGAAGATAGACAAACAAGAGGATGGCAGTGCTGTAAGTGGAAGGAAATATTATAAGATAGATGTAAAATGATCTGTCACAGTGTTGCCAGGGAAAACTTCTTGTAATATTTGCTCTTGTTTCTGTAATCATTTCAATCTTTAATTATATTATTTATTTATTTTTAACAGTCATTTATTTAGCCAATCCTCAGTCGATCATCAACTTCCTTTGTGCTGCTTACGGAGCTTGGAACCACCATATCAGCTGATTCCATTGCAGGAAGTCTTCAACAAGCAGTCATATGCTCTTGCAGCAGTGGCTTCTGTAGCAATTTGTTTGACATGATGAGGTTGCTAGTCCCATGCACAATCTCATGTTAGCCAGCTTTACCACATGCCTGATCAGACATGCTTAGCCACCTTCTACAAAGATAATTGGAAGGAAGTCACTAGCTCTATTCTTTCCTCTCTTCATTCATGCATTCATTACCCCCTTCAGTTCCCATTACCCCCTTCAGTTCCCATTACCCCCTTCAGTTCCCAAAGGCCTTCAACAATTCCTTGCCAAGTCTTTCGGTGTCTTCTTTATCCATTTCATGTCTGTCCTCAAGTCCCTTCACCACGTGTTTTTAGATCTTCCTCTATCTCTCTTACCTTGATGATTCCAAAACAAGGACTGCCTTGTAATGCTGTCAACAGTGTCCTCAATGTTTATCCTATTCAACACAGGCCTTTTCTTATAAACTATTGTTCCTCTGGAGCCGCGGTAGCGCAGTTGTTAGTGCACTGGCTTCCTAGCTTGGTGGTTCATGGTTCGATCCCCATTTGAGGTGGGATTTTTTAGACCGCAAACAGCTCTGGGGTCGACCTAGCCTCATGAATAGGGTATCAGAGCAACTTTGGGAAGGTTAAGGCGGCCGGCATGATGCTGATCACATCACTCCTAGTGTGCCGATGGTCAAGAAAATATTGGCCTAATGTGCCTCAATGGGCATGTAACGGGATCCTTTACCTTACCTTATTGTTCCACTGGAACTTATCTGGTTCTTGTCATCAGTTCCACAGTGGTGATCTTGGTGTACCATGTTAATCTTTATATTTTATGCAAGCACCCATTTTTAAAAGTCTGTAACTTCTTCATTGTTGTTTTTATTCTTTCCTCTCTTAACCAGAGTCAGATCTACACTTGGACGTTCTACTGTTTGTTATAACTAGAATTGTTTATTATGGCAAACTGAATTGTACACTAAATCTGAAAGTGAAATACTGTTCACAACATACATTCTCTTCTTTCTTTGCCAGCTGTTGTTTTGGACATACATGACTCAGAGGGTATCATGGCTGACATTTTACATTGTTAATATGTACATTGCTACATTTTCTCATTAGCAGATATGTCCTGTTGTGATTATTGTTGTATATTCAAACTGTGATTGTTGGATTTTATTGTGATTTTTCCATTCCATGTTGTTAAATCATTTTATTTTGCACTGGTGATTACAGTGGTCTTTGTATATGTGGTTTAATTTGAGATAGCTTGTGTACTTCTAACATTGCTTTATATTTGAACAGGTATCTTTTCCACACCTTTCCCCCATTTTTTTGTAATACTGAAAAGAAAGAATGTAATTGATTGTAAATTAGTTAACTAGTGCAGACAAAATAACAACCTTTCAAGTAAAATAGTATTTAATTAATCAAGTTTTACAAATATTGCTTTGCTGGTTAAAGTTTGCTAAATTTATTAAAAATATAGGTCATTTTGGCCTAATTTAATTTAAAACAATAAATTAAATGTCAAGTAAACACATCAATAACTAAATTCTTAACCATGTTAGAGTTTCATAAAATAATGTTAAACTTGAGAGCAAATCCCCCAAAAAATTTGAGATTAAAAAGGAAAGTCATTATCAGTGAAATATTTATCTTCATTATCATTATCCGATGGCAAAGTAAGATGCTCCACCATTGCGTGAACTAAAAATTCATTTGCTTCCAGATCAACATCATTTATTGGAAAGATGTACATTACATTATATTTTTAAAAAAGACATATGTAATTAAAAAGCAATTAAACCAGTTAAAAGTTATAACAGTTATCTGATATTCCAGCTGAGATTATAAAATTAATACAGTATAAGTCGTCTGTCACGTAGCGTTTAAAGGATAAGAGAATTATTTAGAGGAAATAATAGATCTGATGTGGAAGATTTGGCTCAAGGAATCCCTGCTGGGTTTTCCCACTTCCGAAGGGTGACGAAGAGGGTAAATTCTCCTAACTCGACAGGTCTGGAAAAGATTGTAAGGAGATATTTGGTCTCTCGCTACCGTCGTCCCCTTCTCAGTTATCTATTATTATTATTCTTTAAATTATATTATATTTTACGAGCCCCCCCTCCCTTATAAAGGAAGATAAACATAGACAATATTCAACATCTAATGGAAGGAACAAAGCGTGGGGTACAGTATATACACCCAATTGGTTTATTGCAATAAAGTGAATAGATGGTGAATGATAGTATTGTCGATGGAATTAGTGTCTGCTGTATGTATTATGTGTCTCACACTTCACGTGTTTTTCATCATGGATGACTAAACTTTGTGGCATTGATTAGGTGAGTTTCCTTTGTCGTGGACTTAGCTTTTCAGCCCCCGGCTGATAGTGAAGTGTGGTTAGTTCTCCGGTCTCCTGACGTTGCCCCGGTAGGTCTTGAATGGTTCGGATTTGCCTTCTCTGTGCTCGACTCCGTATTCTGCGCTGAGATTGGACTGTCGTGCAAGGCTCCACCATAGACTGAAGACAAATACGACGGCTTCATTAATTTTCTAGCTTTAGAAAGCAGTCTTTCCCTAAGCCGTCCCTCTGCCCGTCACCTCAGATTTTAGTCTCTAACATCATATGTCTAGAGTCTAATCTTGAATTCAAGTTTCTCCTGTCTGTCCTTTATTATATTTCTCTGCCCCAGTGGCAGTATTATAATTCTTTAGACTGATTTATCGTCAGCTTAACCCGATGAATTATTATAAATGTCAGTTAAACCCACCAAATTTATCATAGAAATGTCGGCAACAGTATTCTAGTTCTGTGCCTCTAGCCTAATCGTCATGTCATTATGATGAATTTAACAAATAATTGGACATCCGTGTTTTTAGAATTGTCTGACAACATTATCACACACTTCATGTCTGGTCGCATCGTCATATAATTTATAATGAATATATGTCACGGTCTGTCAACATTATCGTTAATATTAATTTCCGTTAGTCTAAACGTCGGGTCGAAATTAATCAAATAATATGGAAATTAATAGCTATATATATATATATATATTCCCGTTATACATTATTATGAACATGTACATATCCCGTGGGATCATAAAATATACCCGATCACATGTGGCTGGATGTGATCGTACAACATAAATATGAATAAAGTAAACATACCAATCTTGCGTCGATTTTGCAAGGTACTACACATTTCATCACATTATATTCTAGCGAGATTTCACTTACCTACTCAAAGATGGACGCTAACCCGCAATTAGACACGTGGCTTCAGTGCTTTTAATGCGAGAATTCGCCGATAATTGGGTTAGACCTAGCTGTCTCAAGGGTTCCGGGCAAGTGAAGATTGCTTGGTTTGCCGCCTTTTAGCGGGTCATTTCCGCTTGGACACGTGATCCATAGCGTGCATCATGTGACATTAGCGTCAAATAAACGCTCCAATCAATAGCGTTAAAAGTCACGTGGGGTCTTCCTAAAGTGGCATAAACTGGTTTTATCAGCTTAAGCAGTCTTAAATTAAAACAGGTTCCTAGCTACCGAGTTCATTGGTCAACAATGACGTCGTATCTAAAAATAGCGAGGAGAAATACTGAATGCTAGGAGAATTTCCGCCAGTGACAATTCCCGGGACTTTGCGATCATGCATTGAGGATGAGAAAAAAAACGATGTCCGTAAATAATAAAAAAAATGAAGAGAAGATTGGGCAAGTTGTCACACAAGCCCCTCCTCAAGTTTGACGTTCCGTCCAACTCCTCTTGTCCTGTCTTCCTCTTCTTTTCCAGTTTCTCATATCTCCTCGGTTGCGTCCGGATGTCTGCTCAAAAAATCTGCCCCTACGTTGTTCTTCCCAGGTATGTATTCTATGTGAAAGGAATATGGCTGCAACAGGAGTGACCATCTCATAAGCCGGGCATTAAGGTTCTTCGACGCTGCAAGAAATATCAACGGTTGGTGATCACACTGCACCGTGAACTTTTTCCCGTATAAATATGGTTGAAACTTCTGCACAGCCCATATTAGCGACAGACATTCTCGTTCGATGGTAGAGTAGTTCTGTTCAGCAGGGTTCAATTTCCTACTAGCATATGCGATGGGGAATAGAGTTGCAGAAGGTCTATCACTAGGCTGCAGGAGAGTGGCTCCTATCCCTATATTGCTAGCATCTGTTCGCAGCGTAAAGTTCAGAGTTAAGTCAGGCAGTCGCAGAATTGGCCTAGCTGTGAGTTTCTCCTTCAGCAGCGTGTAGGCATTTTCGCACTCCGCTGTCCAGGTTACTTTGTCCGGGTTCCCATTCTTGGTTAATGCGGTCAATGGCGCACTCAGGGTATTAAAATCTTTAATATATCTCTGGTAGAAGCCACATAGAGACACAAATGACCTTACATCCTTTTTAGTCTGGGGTCGTGGGGCCCGCTGTAACTTCTCAATATTACGCGCATCTGGGAACATGCATCCATGCGAGATAGTGTGTCCCAGGAATTCTAGTTGCTCGCAGGCAATTTGACATTTTGTAGGGCGAGCGGTGAGTCCTGTTTCTCTAAGTCTTTCGAAGAGTAGGGAAACTGCGTCCAGGTGCTCCTCAAAGGTGTTCGTGGCAATAAGTATGTCGTCCATGAAATTACTTATCCCAGGGTGGTTCAGGGGTTCCAGTAGCTTCCTCATCATACGAGTAAAGACGCTTGGGGCGTTGCTTAGCCCAAATGGCAATACATTAAACTCGTAATGGCCTTCAGAAGTACTAAATGCTAACATATGTCGAATTTCCTCTTTTACCGGGATCTGGTAGTACCCTTTGCTAAGGTCTATCTTCGAAAAGTATCGTGCTCTACTCAGCTTGGTGAAAAGCTGATTCTGATCCGGTAAGGGCTCCGCTTGAAATTCCGTTACAGCGTTGAGCCTTCGGTAGTCTATGCAGAGGCGATGTTCTCCTGTGGATTTTCTAAGCAACACTACACTCGCACTATAAGGCGACTCTGATTTTGAGATAATATTTTCCTTAAGCAGGTACTCGATTTCCTCACTCAATGCCTTTGCTTTAGCATAAGGAACAGGATAGTTCTTAACTCGTACCGGGGCGAGGTCTGTTAGCTTCATATCAAATTCTATCAGGTTGGTCATGCCAGGTTTATCCGTGAGTGTACTAGTGTGTTTTCTCAACAACTGTTGAACCCGTGCCTGCTGATCCTCCGTTAAAGTTGAACTAATCTGAACATCTTGATGAGTTTCGCACTGACGAAGAGGGTATTCACAGGAGGTCAGGGGTTCTGCCTCAGTTTCCGTCGCAATAGCCAGTGTCAGGAAATGTGCTGGTTCTGCACCTGGTCTTTCATAATATCGCTTCAGCAGGTTTATGTGGTAAATTTTCTGCTTCCCCTTTATGGCAATCTTGTAATTGGTGCGCGACATTTTCTCAACAATTTTATATGGACCTCTCCACCCGATTTGCAATTTATTATTGCTACTGGGCAGGAGTAATAATACCTGTTCTCCTACTTCTAGCTCCCTATCCTTCGCAGTGCGGTTGTAGTAACGCGCATGTTTACGACGGGCACGGCGTACATTTTCCTTTGCCAGTTCCCATCCTGTTTTAAGGCGTTGGGTCAACTCCTTCACGTATTGGGATGCAGAGGTGACCGTCTCATCAGCTTTATCATCTGTCCAAGTACGTAACAGTGCCTCTAAAGGTCCTTTTATAGGTCTACCAAACAGCAATGTGGCAGGAGGCATCCCAGTAGAATTGTGGGGTACTTCGCGGTAAGCAAATAGTGCTGCGGGTAAGTATTGATCCCAGCTCTCTGGTTTTTCCTGCGCAAGTTTCCGAAGGATGGAAATAAGGGTCCCGTTAAACCGCTCCACCTGGCCATTTGCCTGGGGGTGGTAGGGAGAGGTGTGGATATGTCGGGCCTGAAATATCCTAAACACTTCCTCGGTGAGTTTTCCTCGGAATTGGGAACCATTATCTGTCAGGATCTGTGACGGAAACCCTAGCCGAGTAAATATGGTGAGCAGAGCCTCAGCAACATGCTTAGAATCACAGGCGGGCATAGCAATTGCCTCTGCCCACATGGAGCAACAATCCACTAACGTGAGTATATAACTGTTTCTCTCTTTTTGCTACGAGTAAGTGGACCCACAATATCCACCGCTACTCGTTCGAAGGGTGTGCCCAAGATTGGCATTTCTCCCAGAGTGGCTGGGGCCGTCCAGTGTTTCGGCGCTGTCCTCTGGCACTGCGGGCATGATTTCACATATCTCTGGATATCGGCGTTGATACCTGGCCAATAATAATGACATGAAATACGCTGAATCGTGGCACTTATGCCCATGTGGCCACTAAACGGAAGGGCATGGCCCATTTCTAGGACCTGGGCTCGGTATGCTGATGGAACCACAAGTTGCCCATGTTCCTGTCCTCCATTTCCTGCTTTCCGATGCAACAGCCCATTTTTCTTGTAGAAGTCTCCCTTTTGGAGAGGAGTGTGCGCTCTCGGTAGTTTTTTGTAGCAGGGTGCTAGAGATTGATCCTCCGTTTGTGCTTTTTTTAATTCCTCAGGAAGGATGTTGGGTGGGGATTCCAACTCCGTATTCCGTTTGGCCTGTCCTCTAGTGGTGACAGCCGCCACAACCAGAGGGTGAATGGGTTCTCCCAAGAACACATACCTACACCCTAAGATCAAGGGATAAATAGGGTCGTCCAAGATCGCTGCACGGATTTCCCCAGTCACATATTTTGATTTGACCTTAATCTTGGCTATGGCCAAACGCATAGGTGCTGCACTTTTAGTAGGTCCTTGTATTTCTATAGTGTCTTCTGTCATCTGGTCAGGCTTGACTAGGGATGCACAGACAACTGCGTCGAATGCAA
The DNA here is from genome assembly GCA_024509875.1 of Oreohelix idahoensis. NCBI lineage: Eukaryota > Metazoa > Mollusca > Gastropoda > Stylommatophora > Oreohelicidae > Oreohelix > Oreohelix idahoensis. The sequence goes on along the minus strand of JAMPIV010007233.1, from coordinate 76,937 downwards.
GGCCTGTATCATAAAGGCAGGTCACCTCTTGGTCATTTACGAGGACTGTCTCAACGACCGGGGGATGTCGGGGTTTGTCCAGAGGTTCTTCCGGTCCATTTCCCCTTGCGGCACTTTTACGTAAGCAGGCAGCATGATGAGGTGGGTTTTTCCGGTTGCACTCCTGCGTATTGTGGGTGATGGTTCTACAGTGCTTACACCATTTTTCCCCTTGCCTCTGCTGCTGGAAATTAGATCTCTGAGTAGTCTTGTAGTCTGGCTTGTCATGCTTTTTGCAGTTAGTATACGGTGGTTTCACTTGGGGGTCCATGTGTGACTGAGCTGTCTGTCTAGGTACGTAATCTGGTTGTTTCCGTCTGGGTGGTGGATTCTCTGATAGTGCTGCCTGATATCGTTCCGCTAACTGGACTATGGATTCTAAAGTGCTGGCCCCATTCTCTGTCAGGAATCTTCTCATGTCGGAAGTCATGGTGTCCTTCAGTTGTTCGATCATGACCATTTCCTTCAGGCCTTCCCAATCATGAGTAAAATTCCCTAGGGCACCCCACTTCTCCACGTAGGAATCCAGTCTCGCAGCAAACTGAGCAAAGTTCTCTCCGACTTCCCTCCTAGAGTTACGGAACCTCTTCCTATAGGCGTCAGCATGTAGCTCATAACGAACCAATAGTGCCTTTTTCAAAGAGTCGTAGTCATCCTGTAAACCTGGAGGAAGCTTGCTATACACGTCATAAGCAGTTCCTCTAAGCCCTTGCGACAGTTTCAGGTTCCATTTGCTCTTCTCCAAACCAAACGTGGTGGCAAACTTCTCAAATTTGTCGAGATACCTATCGATCGAGTCGGCTTGTTCCGAGAAAGCTTCAAATGGAAACGTCAAAGGTCCCAAAGTTGACATGAGTGAGGATGGCAAAGGTCCGGTGCCCCCTGCGTGCAAGGAAGGCATATCATCTGACCGTGGCGATAGGTTGCCTGAGGAGGTAGATGCGGTCGCACCGGCTACTGGTTCAACTCTTTGAGCTTGTCCCTGCATCTCTAACTGCTTCATCTTCAATGCATGCTCGCGTTCATCTCTCTCGCTTCTTTCTCTAGCGTCTACAGCTTTTATCCTCTCATCTATTTCTGCTAACTTTATTCGCTCTTCTCTTTCAGCTTTCGCTGTTTCTCGAGCGTAATACTTATCAGTCTCGACACTGACATAATTTGCAAGGTCCACCCCACTATAACCTAGATCTCGACCGGCCTCCCCTAGTGCTGCCTTAAGCTTAACTATTTCAGCCATCTTTTGCAGTTAAAGTCCACACTGAGTAAGCTAGTGCTACCTTCCAATAGTATTTCTAGCAACAAGTAAATACTAATTATTTATCCGACTGCTGTAGAATGAAATTACTACAGTTATGGAGACTTAAGGTCTGTAATTCAATGAAATACAAAATCAAGAACTAACTTAATTAAACACAACATATATAAAGGGATTCACCAATCAATGCCTGAATTTCTAGAAAAAATGTTTTCTGTCTTTCTAGAGCTCACTGTGTGAAAATACATGTGTTAAAATGGTATACTGTAATGACTGAATGGATGATACTATCCCAGAGGTATGATAAAATACATAAGTTCAAATCCCGGACCGAGACACCAGTGTCACGTAGCGTTTAAAGGATAAGAGAATTATTTAGAGGAAATAATAGATCTGATGTGGAAGATTTGGCTCAAGGAATCCCTGCTGGGTTTTCCCACTTCCGAAGGGTGACGAAGAGGGTAAATTCTCCTAACTCGACAGGTCTGGAAAAGATTGTAAGGAGATATTTGGTCTCTCGCTACCGTCGTCCCCTTCTCAGTTATCTATTATTATTATTCTTTAAATTATATTATATTTTACGAGCCCCCCCTCCCTTATAAAGGAAGATAAACATAGACAATATTCAACATCTAATGGAAGGAACAAAGCGTGGGGTACAGTATATACACCCAATTGGTTTATTGCAATAAAGTGAATAGATGGTGAATGATAGTATTGTCGATGGAATTAGTGTCTGCTGTATGTATTATGTGTCTCACACTTCACGTGTTTTTCATCATGGATGACTAAACTTTGTGGCATTGATTAGGTGAGTTTCCTTTGTCGTGGACTTAGCTTTTCAGCCCCCGGCTGATAGTGAAGTGTGGTTAGTTCTCCGGTCTCCTGACGTTGCCCCGGTAGGTCTTGAATGGTTCGGATTTGCCTTCTCTGTGCTCGACTCCGTATTCTGCGCTGAGATTGGACTGTCGTGCAAGGCTCCACCATAGACTGAAGACAAATACGACGGCTTCATTAATTTTCTAGCTTTAGAAAGCAGTCTTTCCCTAAGCCGTCCCTCTGCCCGTCACCTCAGATTTTAGTCTCTAACATCATATGTCTAGAGTCTAATCTTGAATTCAAGTTTCTCCTGTCTGTCCTTTATTATATTTCTCTGCCCCAGTGGCAGTATTATAATTCTTTAGACTGATTTATCGTCAGCTTAACCCGATGAATTATTATAAATGTCAGTTAAACCCACCAAATTTATCATAGAAATGTCGGCAACAGTATTCTAGTTCTGTGCCTCTAGCCTAATCGTCATGTCATTATGATGAATTTAACAAATAATTGGACATCCGTGTTTTTTAGAATTGTCTGACAACATTATCACACACTTCATGTCTGGTCGCATCGTCATATAATTTATAATGAATATATGTCACGGTCTGTCAACATTATCGTTAATATTAATTTCCGTTAGTCTAAACGTCGGGTCGAAAATAATCAAATAATATGGAAATTAATAGCTATATATATATATATTCCCGTTATACATTATTATGAACATGTACATATCCCGTGGGATCATAAAATATACCCGATCACATGTGGCTGGATGTGATCGTACAACATAAATATGAATAAAGTAAACATACCAATCTTGCGTCGATTTTGCAAGGTACTACACATTTCATCACATTATATTCTAGCGAGATTTCACTTACCTACTCAAAGATGGACGCTAACCCGCAATTAGACACGTGGCTTCAGTGCTTTTAATGCGAGAATTCGCCGATAATTGGGTTAGACCTAGCTGTCTCAAGGGTTCCGGGCAAGTGAAGATTGCTTGTGTTGCCGCCTTTTAGCGGGTCATTTCCGCTTGGACACGTGATCCATAGCGTGCATCATGTGACATTAGCGTCAAATAAACGCTCCAATCAATAGCGTTAAAAGTCACGTGGGGTCTTCCTAAAGTGGCATAAACTGGTTTTATCAGCTTAAGCAGTCTTAAATTAAAACAGGTTCCTAGCTACCGAGGTCATTGGTCAACAATGACGTCGTATCTAAAAAATAGCGAGGAGAAATACTGAATGCTAGGAGAATTTCCGCCAGTGACAATTCCCGGGACTTTGCGATCATGCATTGAGGATGAGAAAAAAAACGATGTCCGTAAATAATAAAAAAAATGAAGAGAAGATTGGGCAAGTTGTCACCCAATTGTCACACTACATCACAAAATGTTGATTCCCCTGCGTGGCATATGTGGATGACGTCAATGGAATATATAAACATCTTCCACTCATTCAGGTTTTCCAAGGACAGTCAAGCTGCAATGATTTGTAACTACAAAAAAAGAAAAAAAAACATGGAAGGGGATTAAACACGTTCACAGCCAACTGTAGGAAACAATATAATATATGCCAGAGAATTTGCAGCCTGGAAGAACAAACACAATAAAAACAACAAATGTATTATACTGTATAGAATAAAGAAAACTATACACCCAAATTAAAACCCAAATATGCATGGAGGCAATTCTTTGCAGCCAATACCAAGCTGAAGACTCCTTGGTATTATCTACACTGTCGATCTACACTTTTCCTGTAGCTTTTCTGCCATTCCAAAACAAGCTGAGTTGAAGTCGTGAGCTCCAATTTCTCCAACTTGGCTTGCATTTAAAGGATCATCACATCTGGTCCCAAGATAGGAGGAAGAAGTGTGGGGCATACTGTGCATTCCTCACCATCCAAGGGGGCTCTTCAAATATGCAGAGCTAAAACACTGTGCTCTAGTTCTGGGCTCTCCCGAGGAATTGTCACATCCTACACAGAGCCACTCCTTAGCTCCCCCTGTCCAACATGGGTTCACAGTGCATGCAGCCAACCAGGTAAAAGCCAGAGTTACATCTGGGGCTCAAGTGACTTCCCCAAGCTTAGTGTGCAATGCTAGGTTCTTGACATGTTTCACCACAGGGGAAATCGCTGGAAGTATGTGGATAATTTCAAGAGTCAGTGAGGATGAAATTAACCACACAGACAGAGGTTCACCTCCACATATGTATATTAAAGCATTGTGCTTAGCTGGTGGTCATATAAGGATGACTTCAGATATGCCTCCATGCATTGGGGACTTCTATATAAATGTACTGCCTAGAAACAGATATGAATAAACTGGGAACTGAAAACTGCAGAGAAATGAAAGAATAAATAATAATGAAAATGGACTCTGTGGCAAAGAACCTTCAAGGTTAGGTATTTCGAAAACTATTCGGAAGATGAAGTTCAAGGTCAAGAATTCACACTCCTGTTCTCACATGCTACCAGGAAAAGTGTGAAATAAACAGCATCCATTTTGTGGTCTCATATTGTGTTTACATAATGCTTCAAAAGTGAGACAGAAGCAGACATCTGAGAAGGGCTTAATGAAACCTTCACCACAAAATTTGAAATATCTGGCTTGTTACATAATAATTCATCATTGTTTTTATGTTTGCCACACTAAGGAAATTTATGTCTCTTATAAGGTCATTGGTTTTCAGTGACATTTGTCCCAAATGTAATTTAACAACTTTCACAACATTTCTGTATTACTGAGTTTTTTACCAATTATTTTCACTACACTGCATATTAGACATTTTTTTTTGCATTTCTTGAAAGTGACTATTGCATTGTTTTGTTGAGAGCCATTTTGTTCTCTGAAAACATAGCGTGCACCTAATATGCTGATAATTATTTCCATCATTAATTGTAATTCATAATGACATCAATGTTTGTGAAGTTTCAATAATCTTCTAAGGAAGGATTTTGTAGAGCATGCAAATAATTGTACAGTGGTGATGTGACTTAGAGTACAAATATAGAAGTAATTAAACAAAATAGTCAGCCTCCTGTGATACATTTAACTTCTCTAGTGACAAAAGTAGTTGAGGAGGAGAAGAAGATGAAATGAGATTTAAAATGAATTGAGACGAGTAAGAAATGAGGAAAAATGTGGATAGGATTGTGAAAGGAGGTTGAAAAATTTATTCTAGGAATGGAAGGGTTGTGAGGATCAGTACAAATGGTGTGAGATACAGCAGGAAGTAGAGAAAAAGAGAGAGAAGCTCAAGACCAGGGAGGATGAGTTCTTCTGTCTGCCTTATGGTACTGCAGGTGCGATGAGGAATGATGATAATTTTTTTACTGTGTTCTATAGTAAAATCATGGGGTAGAATTCTAATTATGAAATGTCCTCACAGAAAAATGTACATGAGAGCATATATGATTTAGAGGACACAGGAGGACAGTCCTTAATATGGTTAAAAATATTCATGTTGAGATTCCTCTATTCTATGAAACTTCAGTTTCTCCACTATCAAATGCAATAGGCAACATTTGTCAAAAATTAATTTTAAGGCAATGACCTCATAAATTCCCAGATCAGTTTCTGTCAGTAAAGTTGGCAGTCTGTCTCAGACTTACTAACTTAATAGACTTATAAGAGCCTAATTACATTATTTGAATTTGTAGGATTTGTATATATATATATATATATATATATATATATATATATATATATATATATATATATATATATATATATATATATATATATATATATATATATATATATATATATATATATATATATATATATATATATATATATATATATATATATACACACACACACACACACAACAGAGCTACTAAAGTAATATTTTACTGAATAATTCAGTTTGGGGCTCAGAAGCAAGCTAATATATCTTTCTCTTCATAGAAGGGGTGGGCAGATGCAAAGTTAACAACTGCTTTGATAAATTCAGCGTTGTGCTTGATTTCTGAAAAATCTTATGAAGACTCCCTAAAATAGAAGCACCATCTGTAGTGTCCTATATTTAGATATGAGGAGAGAGTTACGGGACTTGGAATAATGGCCGTTGTGAGATGTTAGACATGTTTGTATCTCTATGTATAATAAATGTTAAGAACGACAAGAGTCTAGCATTGGTTCATTTAGAGGACTAAGATATAATACCACACCATCCTTCTATTTACAACGCTGCCAAGAGTAATCTTGAGCGAAGGTGGATACCTATAAAGACCCTCGTTGTATACTCTAAATTTTGGCCATTGTTGGACCATCACTACAGAGCAGGGGAGGCAATCCCGTGACAGGAGCTTACATGATAACAACCTCCAGAATGAGAATGGAGGTAGACGCAGCTACAGCATCCTTAAGGTGGCTGTCTGAAACTACATTAACAGGGGCAGCTATTGTGTCAAGACTGTCAGCCCATGCTTCGGAAGGTCCTAAATGGATGGTTACGGCATGAATGGAAAACCTCCAAAGAAGCTGGTGTTGATCTACTTTTTTGGGTCATGCACGCGGCAATGAAAGAGCTGACAAACTAGCTTTGAGAGCACCCGTAGTTGGTGCACTCGATATGGATAATGGATAGATACTGAGGACAATTAATGATCGCCTATTAGAGAATGACACTGCAATCGATTTTATTTTTATATTAATGAAGAAAAATATCCCGTTCAACCTCTGATGGGTTATAATTAGGATATATATCGCTTTCAATTCCAAATAATATGAAAAACTGCCGATATGAGAAAGTGGCATCACATTTGTCAAATCATTGTAAATAGGGACAATCACAATTGTGCTTATACATTAAATAAATAAATAAAAAACAAATAAACAAACAAAATCAAGAAGAAACTCTGAACAAGAATAATATTAAAGTGAAGGGGTGTATATAACTGACTTTAACAGATAATTAATTGACTTTCATCTGTTAAAAGTCATAAGCATTGTAATAACAGCATCAGACCTTCACCTTCCCAGCCACTATATATTAACATTTGTTCGTGTTAAATATTGTTTGACTATATTATGCATTTCCCTAGGTCTGTCTACTCTTAACACCTCTTCTATATTTATAGGCAAATTGGATGCAATCGATGAATCATCAAGGCTAAGATTGCTGGAATGTGGCATCAAACGTAAGACTAGCAGGGATGGACGTATGAGAGGATATATCCGACGTGTATGCAACAGGAACAATTAGCATTCATGCCCTTCGACATTTGCTGAGGGAGACTGAACACCTATGAGTTTGCCCGGAGTGCAGTGACGTCAATTCTGATAAACAATAACACTGACTGAAGTTGGGCTGGACGACGGTGACGAGCCGCGTTTGTTGGGGGCCTTAAAAACACAATTCACGCAAAAAACCCACGACTGAAATGTCGAGTAAATTTGGAAATTACCTCTTAATACAACTGATAGCCCTTGCGTCTAGTTTTGAAGAAGGTGTACCGTGCCAAAGCAAAGCAAGACGCACACTAGAAAAAAACCATACAGGCACTATCTTGAGTAAAAGAAAAAATACCCGTCTTCGTACACTCTCAGACGTCCACTTGAATGTTCTCAATGAAAGCAGTAGTCAGTTTGAGGCTTTTTTAATCCCCGTAAAGCTTTTCCACGAAAGGAACTGGCGTCGGCCATATGCACTTTCTCTGTACCACATATAAGAGGCAACTGTGAAGCAGATGTTCAGCAGTCATTTTATCAGTGCCACAGTTACACTGATCGGTAGTTCCTATCATGACATATGGATGCGAGTCATGGGCAATGACTACGACCCATAAAAGCCAGATCCAAACCTCAGAAATGAGGTATCTGAGGAAGGTGGTTGAAGTAACAAGAAGAGACATGGTCCGCAACCAGAACGAACGAACGAACTTTATTTTCGAAGGGTAAAGAATTGGGCGCGCAGGCCCGTCTAACATTCTGCCCTTCCACTCTCATTAATCTTGCATACTCTCGTATATCCTTTCATTCCCACATGATACTTTAAGCATTAATTTAAAGGCATGCAACATTATAAAGTTACCATAACAGCATTCATTTACAGTATGCAATCGTAATTTAAAAAAATGAGTAGGTTTTTTTTTTTGAAACAAACAAGCTAGTAATTGGGGGGAAAAAGTAATAATAAAATAAAATAAATAAAACAATAAATAAATTCTGTATACCGACACTCACTCATGCGGTCAATCCGTCTACAATTAATCTGTATTTTTGAATGTGTCATCAATCATCAATACAAAAATTACATAAACACATTCTCGCTTATGTCCATACATTCTTGGTGGAAAATGAAATAATAATAATAACACTTTCTTACGCACTTCTGTGGCAGGAAAAGTCTTTTAGCAGTAGAAAAAAAAAACAAACAAGTTCACATTTCTAAAGTACAGTGGTATGCGGGTACATTCTCACGACTCACATTTCTAAAGTACAGTATTATGTGGGTACATTCACACATACATTACATTATATAATAATATTTTAAAGTGAATATAATAATGATATTACATGGATATAAAACAAATTATTCACACACAAAAAAAAATAATAATAACGAGCGGAAGAGGAAAAGAAATGTTGACCTATGGATGAGATGTTGACAGGCAAATGCTGTTTCTATGGGGGTAGATAATCAGTGTTGAGGAAGTGTTTGAAAAGTGCTTTGTTAAAAGAATATTGTGTAGGTAGGCTTTTTAGGTGGTGTGGAAGGCTGTTCCATAAGTAGGCACCAGAGTAGGCTAGACTCTTTGAACAGGTCGATCCTAGGTTTGGGCAGACGTAACTGATGTAATCGTTGTCCCTCCCTTCTACTGGATTGAAACAATGATCTTAGGTACGACGGGGCATTGTTAGATAGAATTGTGTGAGTCAGCTTGGCTTTGTTGTAGAGAAGACGTTTTTTTAGCGACAGTATTTTGGGTTCTTTTCCTGTCCTTGTGTGTGGTGTCGTGCGATTATCGGTGATCAGACGTACTGCTCTCTTTTGCAGGGAGTGCAGTCTCTTCGAGGTGGAAGCAGGGCAACAATCCCATAGTGTAGAGCAGTAATCTAGATGTGTCTGTATATGTGAGGTGTAGAACAATAGTCTAGTGTCTGCGTCTAAGAAGTGTTTTATTTTGGCTAGCTGGTACGTCTTTTGTGCTAAGTGTTTGGTTAAATTCCGTACATGGGAGTTCCACGTTAAGTGCTGATCAATCGTGATCCCTAGAACTTTGTGTTCGGTTACATGTTCAATTTGAATTGATTCCGTGTGTAGCTGTAGCGATCTTTTGGTGCAGCTTAGTAGTTTCTGTCTGGTGGTAATCAACATAGATTTCGTTTTTGTTGTGTTTACTGGTATACGATTCATATTACTCCATTTTGTTAGATTGTCTACATCGCTTTGAAGAGTCATTTCAAGTGCCACGCAGTCATTGTCACTAGTGTAGATAGTACAATCATCTGCAAAGAGGTCACAAGTTGAATATTTTAGATGTAGTGGCAGGTCGTTGATGAAAATTGCGAAGAGTAGGGGCCCAAGAATAGAGCCCTGCGGTACTCCTGTAACTACCTTCGAGAAATCTGATGCCGAGTTGTTGTGAAGCACTAACTGTTGTCGATCTGCCAGGAATGATTTGATGATGTTTAGTGGATTAGGGCCTATTCTGAGGGTTTCCAACTTTTGAACCAAGATAGTGTGATCAATCAGGTCAAATGCTTTCTTGAAGTCGACAAAAATAGCACCACATAATTTTCCATCATTTATGTTCGACAGCCAGTTGTCTGCCATTTTGGTGAGCGCTGTGTGACAGGAATGTTTGGGTCTGAAACCTGACTGGCTATCAATGAGCAGTTTGTTTGTTGTTAAGTGTTGAAATGTGGTGTTGTAAATGTGTTTCTCTAGTGGTTTTGAAAGAGATGATAGAAGGGATATTGGTCTGTAGCTGTTGGGATCGCTATGTGAGCCAGATTTATAGAGGGGGTACACTTTGGCAGATTTAAATGCTGTGGGGAAGTAGTTGTGTGCAATACATTGGTTGTACACATAGGTTAAGGAGTCGCAAATGATGGGCGCAGCGTAACGTAGAATCTTATTGCTGATACCATCAAGCCCAGATGAATTGTTGTTTTTTAATGCCAAGATATATTTGAGAACTTCATGTACTGTTAGAAAAGGAATATGTCTTAGATCTGTTGTGGTGTGTTCAGTGTTGCAGAAGGCTGTCAATTTACTAATATCGCAGTCCATTGGCTTTAGTGTCGACTTGAGATGGCTAATTTCTGTTTTGAAGTGGTTGCTAAAATGAGTTGCCGTGAGGGAGCAGCTTTTTGGTAAAGAGTTTAGTGACTTTGATTTGTGTGTTAGTGTTCTAATGGCTGCCCAGACTTCTTTGCTGTTTGCTTTGTCTTGAATCATCTTTCTGAAATGTAGTTTCTTTTCCTGACGAATGAGGTATTGTACTTTGTTTCTAAGCATCCGATACCTGCTGAAATCTTTGAGCTTATGTGCTTCGTTCCGCTCTCTCATTGTTGATAGTATTTCGTTGGTTATCCATGGGGTCTTTCTGATGTTTTTGACACGAACCTGCTTTATAGGAACGTGTTTTTCGAACACGTTGTTAAAAGTTTGGGCCCAGTATGTTTTGGCTTCTTCTGGATGCGGAAGTTAGTACACGTATGAGAGAGGGGATATTTATAGGTCTTGTAGGAATAATTGAATGTTAAAGTTTTTGAAATTCCTGTAATGGACTGTGATGTGTTACGATTTAGGGCTTTAAAGCCCCTTTCTCGTCCAGGTACAGCAAATAGGATAGTGGTCACTTAATGATGTCTGTGGGACTATGCATTCTATAATGTTTTCTGGGCAGGTCTTATAGATATGATCAATTAGTGTAGATGATGAGTCTGTTACTCTCGTGGGTTGATTGATTAACTGTATGAGGTTGTATGAGATCATATCTCAGTGTTGTTCGGTTTGTGTCAATAAATTGAGCCTAAATCCCCCAGTAAAAAATTTCATTCGACCAAGAAGCGTGCTTACCGTGTGTAAAAAATCCGTCCATACATTCGTCTTTAGACACTTAACTCCCCTTACAGTAGAAGAGATAGGGTTTCGGTACAGGTAACCAATTAAAACGGGGGGCAGGTTGGGGAGTTTTATTTCCAGCCATAAACATTCAATGCCAGTATGATCTAGATCATCACGGCGTCTGTACTGAAGAGATGTTGAGATGTATATGACTAGCCCTGTTTCATGTTGTCTGGTAGGATCCCTGCGAATGGTGGTGAATCCATTAATCCTAATTTCGTCATCTGTAATTTTGTCATTGAGACGGGTTTCAGAAAAACCAAATATGTGGAAGTTTTGTTGGAGAGAGGTGGAGACTTCAGAAAGCTTACCTAGCAGGTGGTAAATGTTTAAAAGACCAATTTTAAGCCCTGATAGTTTAAGCCATGAATTAGTGATATTGCCTATATTTTGATTAGAGTTTTTGCACTCGGACAAGATAATAGTCAATAGGAAAGAAATAATGAGGGGAGTAGGAATGAGTAAGAAGCAATAAAATTGGTACACAATGGTTTATACAAAATTGTAGACAAGTAATAAAATATATGCTGCTAGAGTCCGTGGACATCGTTTTCATTTCATTCATTTCATAACCCTCCACTCCCAAAGGAGCATAGGCCTTCAACAAACACATGCCAAGTTCTCCTGTCACGTGCCATCATCTCAAGTTCTTTCCATGTTCTCCTCATCATTTTCACCTCTGTTTCCAACTCTCTTCTCCATGTACTTCTTGGTCTTCCTCTGCCTCTCTTGCCCTGGGGGTTCCAGAACAAGGACTGCCTTGTAATGCTATCAACAGGTTTCCTCAGTGTGTGTCCTATCCATCGCCATCGTCTTCTTCTCATCTCTTGTTCCACTGGCACTTGTCCAGTTCTTGTCATCAGTTCCACATTGGTAACCTTGTCATACCATTTTAATCCCTCTATTCTACGCAAGCACCCATTTATAAAAGTCTGTAGCTTTTTGGTTGTTGTCTTTGTTGTTCTCCATGTCTCAGAGCTATACAATAGGACTGACTTCACATTTGAGTTGAAGATTCTTATTTTCGTGTTGGATCCGATTTCTCTTGATCTCCATATATTTCCCAATGCAATGAAAGCTCCTCTTGCCTTTTGTAATCTTATTTTGATATCACTGTCTGTCCCTCCAACTTTGTCTATATTACTGCCAAGATATGTGTATGATTCTACATCTTGTATTGGTGTTTCTTCAAGTTCAATCCTGTTTTCATTACCTGCATTTATTCGCATTATTTTTGTCTTTTCCCTGTGTATTTTCAGACCCAATTGCTGTGACCTCTCATCGAGTGTTTTCAATTTGTCCTGCATCTGATTACGGTTATGGGACAGGCGAGCCAAGTCATCAGCAAAATCCAGATCATCCAACTGCTTAGTCAGACTCCACTGGATTCCATTTCTGTTGTGTGTTGTCGATGATCTCATAACCCAATCTATTGCCAGCAAGAAAAGAAATGGAGACAAGAGGCATCCCTGTCGCACTCCTGTTCTTATCCCAAATGGTTCTGTAAGCTGTCCTTCATGAAGAACTCTGCACGTCATGTCTTCATAGGTTTTCTTTATTAAATTAATGATCTTCAGGGGAACTCCATAATGCCTCATCAATTTCCAAAGTGATTCTCTGTCCACACTGTCAAATGCTTTTTCGTAGTCCACAAATCCGATGTATAGTGGTGAATTCCATTCCAGACTTTGTTCAACTATTATTCTCAAAGTGGCTATCTGGTCTGTACATGATCTGTTTTGTCGAAAACCTGCTTGTTCATCTCTCAATTTCTTGTCTATGGACTCCTTTAATCTCTCAAGGATAATCCTGTTCAATACCTTTCCTGGCACTGATAGTAACATTATTCCTCTATAATTTGTGCACTCTTGTAGATTTCCCTTCTTAGGCAACTTAACTAGATATCCTTCCTTCCATTCTGCTGGTATCTCTTCTTTTTCCCAGACTTTACAAAGTAATTTATATAACATCTCTGTAGCCGTGTCGATATCTGCTTTGATGGCCTCTGCTGGAATGCCATCAGGTCCAGACGCTTTTCCATCTCTTAGAAGCTTTATGGCTTTCTTTATTTCTTCCTTCGTTGGTCTTTCACCGTTAATTTGTAGCTCTTCTTCTGCTGGCTGGATGTCCGGCGGGTTTTGTGGAGCTGGTCTATTGAGAAGGTCCCCAAAATATTCTGTCCACCTCTTCATTTGCTCTTGTATATTGCTGAGCAGTTTCCCATTCTTATCTTTTATGAGGCAACTTGTTTGCTTGTATTTCCCTGTTAGCTTCTTTGTGCTGCTATACAGTTCTCTCATATTTCCTTTGGCTGCAGCATCTTCTGCCTCTCTTGCCAACTCCTCAATATACTTCCTCTTGTCTCTTTTAATACTTCTTTTTACTTCTTTGTTTGCTTCTGTGTACACTTCTTGAGCCTTAGCTTTGGAACTTCTGGTTTTGCTTGTGTTTAACTCTGCTTTCTTGTTTTTTCTATCTTTTATCTTATTGATGGTTTCTGTTGTTATCCATGCTTTTTGTTGTCTTTCCCTTTTCCCCGGTATTTCTTCACATGTCTCCTTCCATACCGTTTTGACCTGCTGCCAATAGTCTTCTGTATTCTCTACATCTTCCAACTGTTGGAGCACTTGGAATTTGTTGGATACTGTGACCGCAAATTTGTCTCTTGTTTCTTGATTTCTTAGCTGTCCTACATTAAACTCTTGTCTATAATTTTGCATTGTTGCATATCTCTTGAGTTTCATTTTTACTTTGGCTATCAGAAGATGTTGATCTGATGCCACATCTGCTCCTCTATATACCTTTACATCCTGCAATGATGATCTAAACTGTTTACACTGTTTACAGTATCTTAATCTTTGCAAAAAGTGTGGTTTTTATCTTAAAATAAGTCTGTTCCGAACAAAAAGGAATATTTTTACTTCAACCACAGTCAATGTAGAGAATTAATCTTTCCGGGACAGTTAAAGGTCCTCTCTGTGACTTAGCTAGTTAGTTTTGTGAGGATTTCCTAATTTTTTTCAATATGAAAAAAACGAAGGTGCAGATGTATAAAAGATGTAAAAGAGATGTAAAAGAGAATGGTGAGCGTAGAAGATACGTCAAGGCCTAAAATCCCACCCCCTGCAGACCCAAGTAGAACAGTCCCAACTAAGATGGTTTGGCCATGTCTGCAGAATTGGAGAAGATCTGCTACCACGACAAGCATGGGAAACAAAGAGCCAGGGATCCAGACCCCCAGGACGACCCAGAGTCCGCTAGGAGGACAACATTAGACAATCTTTGAAGGACCGCGGACTAGAATGGAAACAGGCCAGGAGGAAGACAGCAGATAGGATAGTCTGGCGCTCTCTCTTCCAAATCTCTACACCTCACGGTAGAAGGGGAACGACTAAGTAAGTAAGTAAGGTAGTTCCTATCTTTAGCTTGCTGAATGGATGGTATCTCAATCTGTTGTGGCCAGTGCGGAGACTGAAGATTACCACTTGTTCTCTTCTGTTGAGCTGGTAGTAAACATCATTCTGTGTGTGACCTGGATGTTCTACATTCCATTTGTTTCTGAATCTGATTCTGATAAAACTCTTTGTCCCGAAATTCATGCTTGCATGAGGCTGAGGTAGATGTGAACTTTCTTTTACCATTCTGTCAGCCTCTTCATTGCCGGTGATGTTACAATGAGATATGATCCATTGGATCACAAACTTATGAATCGTTGACAAAGTTTGTGGAGCACTGTTCTGAGGTCATCCAGGTCTGTATTATTTTGGCTTTTCAACCTTGCAATTACTGACTGTGCATCAGTAAAGAAAGCAACTTGTCTCTCTGTGCTTTCTTCTGTCAATATAACCTCTGCTGCAATTTTCAAGGCCTCTGCCTCTGCTCTGAAGTTACTTGAGAATTGTCCAGTTGCCACTGACAGCCTTTTTTCTGCACCAGTGCTTAAGGTCAGAAAGCCCCCCCCCCCCCCCCCCCCTTCATTTTCTGTTGCATTTGTTGCTGATCCATCTGTGTATGCATGGGTCCAGGTGTTGCGTGGGTAATGTTTCTCTATGCATTTTTGTCGCTATGGATTTTCTATCTGTTGCAGTATGGCTCTTTTTTCTTTCAATTCCAAGAATGTTTTCTATCATTTCAGGGAAACAATTTTGTTTCCAAACTGGAAGCTTGTGTGCAGTGTAGATTGGTTTAATAGTGGATATTTCATTTATGGAAACTGCTCTCATCTGTGGTTTGGTTGATTCTACAAAGTTGCTTCGTTTGAGTCTTAGCCTTCTAAGAGCATTCATTCTATGGCGCTTTGGATGGTCTGTAAGTCTATTGAATTTTTCGGCCTGTTGCTGAGCCCTGCAGTCTCTTCTATCCTCCATTGGCAGGAGGCATGTAATCTTTTCGAGTTCTTTTATAGGTGTTGATTTCATACCTCCCGTTATAATTCTCATTGCTTGATTTTGGAGTCTGCAAATTTTATCGAAGTTTGACTTAGCTGCTGTTGCCCATGCTGCTATGCCATATTCAAGGACTGGCCTCACTCGCCTTGTGTACAACGTCTTAAGCACTTTCTCATCTGCACCCCAAGTTGTTCCAGCAAGTTTTTATTCTTCACAATTGCCATTCTTTGTCTTGCTCTCATTGGATTTCTGTCAACCTGTTTTTTCCAAGTCAGACGGCGATCACAAGTAATGCCTAGGTAGTTTGGATTTTCATTTAAACGAAGATTTTCTTCGTTTAGCACTAGTTTGAAGCTCTGGGGTCTAGTTGAGAGTGAAAATACCGTGAGACATGTTTTGGCCCAGTCTTCCAGTGATGTTAGTGCTTGCTGCATCCGAATGTTTGCAGTAGTGATACGTACTTCAGAGATTCACAAGGCTAAGTCATCTGCAAAGGATGCATTGTGTGCTATTTGTTGAATATTTTCAGTTATGTAATTTATGTATGCAAGGAACAGTGTAGGTGACAGGACTCCCCCCTGCTCTAATATAAACTTTTTACTAGTCTGTCATTGCAGCTATACTCTGGCGGTTCTATACCCTATGATCAGACCTGAAGTCTGAACGATAGTCAAGCGCTAAGACTCAGCTCTTTGGCCGAGTCCCATAACGAAACATAAAGATCTGCATTATTTACTAACCAAAGCTATACCACTATTCGTGTTTGCGACTAAATGTACCTCAACCTGTATACATTAACTCACATCAAAACTCGTATCTTCTCACACCATGGTAAGGGTGCAAATCAATCATGCTCACATGATACTGTAACACGGAGTACACACAAATTAGATGTAGGGTCAACAACAGCACTTTCATAAACCTATACTAACGCAGACATGAATAAAATTATGGGAACAAATAACTGAATAATTCACACTGACCTCCAAAAATAACTGGCATCTAAAATGCAAACAGGCAACGTGAATGGTTAGAGCATAATAGACTGACACAGAATTCATAATGTGCCGCGGAGAATAATGTAGGCCCCTAAAGAGATTTGTGAGCTATCAGATCTCACACAGCTGTGTCGGATATGTTTACTTCCTTCTGTACTGAATATTAATTATTTTCCCCCTTCTGCTTACGCAGTGAAGAGTCACAGATGAAACTGATAATATGTTTCCGACCCAGTACTCTTACATTTGATGTGCTGTCATGTTGTTTTTCTTTAAATTATTCATCACTCCTGGGTTCTTCTTAGGTTTCATACTCAACACTTGAGTATCTTCAATTTTGATGTTATGTTCTTTGTTGCTAAAACAGATACCCGTTGATTCTGATGAACTATTCTTTGTTGCTCAAACAGCTATTTAACGTTACTTCATTTGACGCAGTAAACAGCCTATACGGAATCTGCAACAATGCAGTCAAGTCAAGTCAAGCGTTTAAAATGATCGTAGACAAAGATGAACAACAAAGAATAACACTGGATTATTTAAGTAACGGGTATATGAACACATAAATAATAGCGAACCCGAGGCTTGCAAGTAGTAGATACAAAACGAAAATATGGAAATAGTAAGCACCCGTAAGAAAGAAAGAAAAAGAAAAGTAATAGAAGTGATGGGCTTACGCGGAATAGAAGCCGGGACTATCTGAACGGCACCATCACCTTACTGCGAAAGTGAATATTGAAAGGGCACACAGCCAACTAAGCAACCCAAAAAAAACTCATTCATTGGCTGTGGTCAATTTCTCGGTTTGCAACGCCAAAAAAAAAAAAAAAAAAAAAGCACGTTCCCATTTATCAAAATGTCAGAATTCACATCGGATCGTATGCCTTGACAGATTTTCAAAGAAGTCAAGTAATGTCAAGTCGCCAACAATGAACAGTTTTTCAACCCCGAGACACACAGTGACGAATACTTCACCATCTTACGGGTAAAGCACCATTTAACCTAGACACAGTGTCCATCGGTTATATTAGTGCGCATTTCCAAATATAAAAGACCTTGTGGTCTGGTTAATAGATTCTCAAAAGAGAATTTCTGTCAACAAAGCTGGAAAGCTCCTTTTCACTACTACTGACACCACAGGAGCAAACTTGAAATAAGCTGCGTCAGTTGTTTCTACGCCTGCTGAAAATTCACCAAGAGAAAAGTCTGAAATTAAGCACAACTTTTCATACCCCACATTTTTGTTTCAAAACTTGCTCAATTATCTTTTGCACAGCCTGTTCTACGTCTCCATTCACCCTAACTCACTATTTTCTTCATCAAATCTATCTGATCCACTAATAGAACTGTTGACTTCTCTAAGGAAGTAATGGCACCAGGCAAAAATCCAAATTTTGACATTATGTAGGAAAATTTACCAGAAACATTTGTTTTCAAGGAATTATGGAAAATGATAAAACAGCATGGAGAAAACAGTGTAATCATTTGTTTAAAAAAAAAAAACAACAACAATAAGTTAGACAGCACTAAAAATGCCTATTTTTTTAATTGAAAATGCTAAAATATGCAAAATAATGACTGAAAAAAACAAAAAAAACAACAACATTGCTGTAAAATGACCGAAAAATCTCACAAATTGCCCTAACATGCCAAAAAATGGAAAAAAAATGCAAAATAATGCCTTAACAAATACTATTAAATTAGCTTAGTTTTTTATGAAACACACTTATGAGCACTGAAACTGAGCAACGTTTTGCTTAAGCAAAAAAAAAAAAAAACAAAAAAAAAAAAAACATGCAAAATCATCAATATCCTAGCCCTACTGATGAGACTTTAACTAGGAACCGGTTATTTCATGGTATAGGAAGTCTGCTATGGCACATGTCTGGAGAAAAACAACATAGTACATTATGTGCTAACATGAAAGAAATATGAACAGCACAGAAAACCACTCATTGAATACTTGCGAGCACATAATTCACCATCACAGTATATCCTAATTATAACCCATCACGGGTTGTACGGGATACTTTCTTAAAAACAAAAACAATCACAATCGCTAGAAACTGTACTAAAAACTGACCTACCCAGGGGGCTTCATAACTTACTACAATTTTATATTTCAACAACTAGAATTAACATATAACATATAACTATCAAATGGTAATAACGGAAGAACAAAGCACACACATCGTTAAATAATAAAATAAAAAATAAAAAACAAACAAATAAACAAACAAAATCAAGAAGAAACTCTGAACAAGAATAATATTAAAGTGGAGGGGTGTAAAGGCCTGGTGGTTCCAGTTATATAACTGACTTTAACAGATAGTTAATTGACTTTCATCTGTTAAAAGTCATATGCATTGCAAGCAAGCATCAGACCTTCACATTCCCAGCCACTATATATTAACATGTGTTCGTGTTATATATTAGTAGTATACAATGCGCAAAACAGGTAGTATTCAGGCGGCGGCGTGTGACTTTTATATAGCAAAATACTCGATCGATTTCAGGCGGTGGCGTTTCAGGCGGCGGTGTATGACTTTTTATATAGCGATATATTTTAGCGGCGGGGCTTCCTCTGACGATCAGACGTATGACTATTTATATAGTAATATACGATAATGGTGTTTGTTTATACAATATATATAAAAAATATAAAAAATCGATAATGACGGAAAATTTAAAAAATCGATAATGTTGGGTTACTAAGAGGGTTTTTGAAGTGCCTTTTTTGGGCTGGCGTGGGTGATGATGTAGCTGGCGGGGTGGGTTAGGGTGGATTTTTGTGTGATGTGGTAGTGTATTGGTGTGTTTGTTTAGACATATATACACACATATATATACATTCATATATACGGAGATGTGGTGACGTTGTCAGGATGCATCTGTGGTGACGGAGGCTTAGGTTACTAAGGGGTTTTTTAAGGGAACGGGTATTGCTTTTTGGCTGGCGGTGATGCCTCATGGGTGTGTGCTGGGGTGTAGCTGGTGGATGTATGTATGACGCAGGAGTGACGTGTTAGATAGAAGTATATAGTTAATGATCTCTTTTAAAAGAATACTTGAGTAAAGAGGAAAATATAAAAATCGATAATGTTGGATTAGGTTACTAAGAGGTTTTTTGAAGTGCCTTTTTTGTGTTGGCGTGTGTGCTGATGTATGTTGTAGGGGATAGCTGGCGGGGTGGGTTAGGGTGGATTTTTGTGTGAAGTATTGTGTTGATAGTGTATCGATGTGTTTGTTTATACATGTATACAATATATGTATAAAAAATATAAAAAATCGATAATGTTGGGTTACTAAGAGGGTTTTGAAGTGTCTTTTTTGGGCTGGCGTGGGTGACGATGTAGCTGGTGGGTTAGGGTGGATTTTTGTGTGATGTTGGGTGTGTTTGTTTAGACATATAGACATACATATATACATTCATATATACAGAGATGTGATGATGTTGTCAGGATGCATCTGTGGTGATGGCGACTTAGGTTACTAAGGTTTTTTTTAAGGGAACGGGTATTGTTTTTTGACTGGCGGTGATGACTCATGGGTGTGTGTTGGGGTGTAGCTGGTGGTTGTATGTATGACGCAGGAGTGAACTGTTAGATAGAAGTATATAGTTAATGATCTCTTTTAAAAGAATACTTGAGTTAAAGAGGAAAATATAAAAATCGATAACGGGGACTTAGGTTACTAATGGATTTTTTAAGGAAGCGGGTATTGTTTTTGTGCGAGGGGGAGGATGACGATGTATAGTGGGGTGTGTTGGGGTATGGGTTATTGTGTGCGTGTATTTTAATTGTTGTATATACAATATATATATATATATATGGGAGTGAAGTGTTAGAGACCTAGGTCTACCATCGAAAGTGCGACACGGTATTGTTGTGTATTATTTATTTTACATATAGACATATTTTACAACAGTTATACGAACAGTTAGACGATAGACTTAGATAATAAGAAGACGATATATTTAGACTTTTAGACAATAGGAAGACGATAGTTAGACGATATATACATATAATAGGGAGATATATTTAGACAATAGGA
Source organism: Oreohelix idahoensis (assembly GCA_024509875.1). Lineage (NCBI taxonomy): Eukaryota > Metazoa > Mollusca > Gastropoda > Stylommatophora > Oreohelicidae > Oreohelix > Oreohelix idahoensis. Next base: position 56,291 of record JAMPIV010007233.1, on the reverse strand, counting down.
AGACGATAGTTAGACGATATATACATATAATAGGGAGATATATTTAGACAATAGGAAGACGCTATATACAGAGACATACAAACAGTTATACAAACAGTTATACAAACAGTTATACAAACAGTTATACGAACTGTTAGACGAACATTTAGACAAACAGTTAGACGATATAGGTAACAAAAAAGCGTTTTAGTTAATATAGTTTTATATTCAATAGTGTTTTTGAATTAGCAAACAGGAGTATATATAGTATTTTTTACAAAATGGACATTGATATTTTACAAATGAATATATAATTATATGGTGTATTTTTTTAACGTAATACATTTTCACATAGTGATATGTACAATTGAAAAATAATTATTTTTTAACATTATCAAACATTTTCACATATGAATGTACAATAATACATATTTATATAGGTAGATGTATGTTCAAAATATACAATATCACAGGGGTACAGGCCAGACCTTGAGGGGTGTCGTCACATTGTCGTCATATTGTCGTCACCTCGTAAGAAATATTTTATGTATAGAGACAGTTTAAATGTTGAGGTGTGATGTGGTATGGTTTTGGAGGTGGAGGAATTGTGTGCTCTGAACCCGATATTTTTCCCACCCTGTGCCTGTTGTGTGTTGAGGACGTCTAGGAATGTGTGTTTGTCTACTTTGTTGTGGTGTTTGTTCAAGCGATTGAGTGGTTTTGAATATGATATAGATAGAAGGATGTGGACGGGATTGCTTCAACATAATATTTTGTATTGGGTCTGTTTAATTGTGCGTTTGTGATAATATCGCTGTCGTGTAAGTTTGAGACAAAAGATTTGAAATCTGTAAGATTTTTGACTAAGTGGGGTTGGTCTAACACACAACTATTATTATTTGAGGCATGAAATAAGCGTAATTCGTTTGTTTCTCTGTGTCTCAAAACTACGTGGTGACTGAAGTTAATCTTGAATCTTTTTGTCTGTTGTGTAAAGACAGGATGCAAAAGACTTTCCCATTCAATTCTTTGGTTATTATGGAAAAAAGTGAAAGTCGATAAATATTTGTGGATGTTAGCGTGTGTTTTAATGGCGTCCCAGTTATCAGTGTAGATTTGTTTTATATCATCCTGTAGGTCTTGTAAGCTGTCTTCTTCAGCCGTCAAGCGGGGTTTTTTTATATGGGGTTGGGTATTGGTCATTGGGCGTTTCTTGGTCTGACCTTTTTTTGGTGGGTGAGATGGGGTGGAACTTATTGAATAGGGGGCTCTTGGTAGTGTGGAAGTTGTTGTGGTGGAAGAGGCCGCCATAGCGGCTGAGTCTGACTGGGGATTCGGTGCTGTTGATGGGGCATCTGGTAGTATTGTCTGTGGGTTCGCCGAGTCTGGTGTTACTGTGACACCTGTTGTTGTTGGTGTTGGGGTGGTGTCTGCTGTCGGGTTCTGCGTTGAGGTAGAAAGCTGGGTAGGGATAGCGGTGTGTTGGTGTTTTCTGTGGATGCGTAGATTGTCACGACGAGTAAATTGTTTCCCACAAATGTCACAGCTAAAACCGGGTTGAGTGCCTGGTCTTGCTGTGTCGTAATAGGTCGGCGCGCCTCGTGAAGGTCTCCCCACATCTGCTACATAAACGCTTGGTTTGTGCCATTGACGTGTCTGTTTGTGCTGAGCTGGACCCATGTTTATTCTCTATGTGACGTTTCAGCGTATCGGGTCTTGTAAATACTATGCCACAGTCAGGACACTCGTGATTGGGGCGGTCGTGTGCTGTGGTCATATGGCGAGTAAGATCATGACCTCGCTTGAAAACAGACTGGCAGCGTAAACAAGCATAGCCCCGCTGTTGAGTTGACTCCATCTGGGAAAAGATGAACAAAAAGACGTTACTTACACATAAAATTAAATACATGTAATGAGAGAGAGAGAGAGAGAGAGAGAGAGAGAGAGAGAGAGAGAAAGAGAAAGAGAGAGAGAAAGAGACAAAGAGAGATCGCATAAACAGGTAAATAAAACACAGTCTTATTTTTTTTTATTCTGTTATCAAAGGAAAGAGGTGTTAACATATCAGAATGGTCCCCGCGCAGGCTGTGACAAAGATATTGATTTAAAACCCAGCCCGTTCGCGAGACAGCACCGAGTTGACCTGTCCTTTTTTTTAAAATAACGAAAATATAAGTATTTATTAAAGTGTATGTTAGTTTCAATCATGGTTATGGCAAGGTGACTTAATGTAATATGTTGATTGTATTATCTCTATCTTTTTCCGTGTGTAGTTCAGTATTGTTTTAAAAGCCAAAAAACGCTATTTTCTAAACTATTATGTTGTCTAATTTTCACTGGCTGGTTAGGTAGTTTGTAGTGACTCGGGTCCTTAGTTATTTTTAACGTTATATGTTTGTAGTTACTATGAGAAGTTCTTTATAGAAGCAGCTTGTGAGTACAGAAATACGAATCGAGCGCATGTGTTGTGGAATCAAATCAATTTATCGATCTACCCAAACATCTTTGCGCTACATCCAAGCAAGTATTTGAAATAGACTATTACTCTATACAAGTTTAGAGTGTTGTTATCAGAAAGTATTATAAGTTTTAAGTATCACGGATAATTTTTCAAAACCCAAATATAATTTGCTTTCGCACGAGTTTAACAATAGACGAGAAACGTAGATAAGGTTTAAACTAAGGAATTTTTTCTCGTTATACCCACCACATAAAAAAAATAAGTCGGATAATTCTTAACTTAGCTAAACCATACACACATGTAAGAATTTAACAAACAACTATTATTAAAATACCTATTAGCCTAGACATATTAACTTTGAAACAGCCTTTACCAACACTGGCTAGCGAAAAAGCGAATACACAGACATGTCTTTTAAATAGAAAACAGATATTTAATACAACACACGGATAAGGAATAATAAGTTAGTCTCGGAGTTAACATCTTAACAAAACACACAGATAAAAACAACAGAGATATTTATTTATATTTAACACCTTAATACAAAAACACGAAGACCGAAAACATAAACGAAAACAAACGAATACAACCAAAACAGATATTTTTAAAGATATTTATTGTATATAGCCTACTGAAAACAGCTATATAAAAATATTTATTTTTTTATGTGTAAAATAAATATTTTAACTCCCTATTATTATTTTTATATTATTATAGGAAAAAAACAGACGAATACAAACATATACATATACCGAGTTTACATTTAGAACTTTGTATAGGGTTTTCTTCCAGTCTCTGAGTGTTAAGAAAATACGCCTAGGAAAACACAAACACATACCCAGATATTTTTCCACAGAATACCCTTAAAAAAGACACAGACATATATCTCTTAAAGGTCAGAGATATTTAACACAAAATACGAATAAAAACAGAATAACATACGTTTGGTGGTGAGCTGTTGCTTTTTCAGAAGTTTGATATTAGAAGGCTTTACGACTAAGCACAGAGACGTTCGCCGGTCCAGGTCTGGTTAAAGAATGAGACATGTCTAAAACAATTCATGATTAAGACAATGACTTTCCAATAAAAGTAGTCCGAGTGTATGAATTTCGTGATGGAACCCGATTGGTTGTTGTGTAGAGATACTGTTTCAGAAAATAGTTCGCGCGCAAGTGCTTCGTCATGGTTTGGTCGATAAAAAAACGTTATCATAACGTATGAACAGGAAAATTGACCCCACCCTGGATTGAAACCAGATCACTGACCCGCACAAAAAACATCACGCGTAAATTTCTGTTCACGTCACTAGGGCAAAACACAATCGAACAATAGTAGGAAATTTATAAAAGAAACATTCCTGCGTTCATGTGTTCAAATCTGCTACTTAACGTTTTAGCTTTTTTTTTTTATGTCCTCGACACGACAGAAATATGCCCTCGACACGACAGAAATATGTATGTGTAATGATAGAAAATATGACCTCGAGACGATAGAAAGACGCCCTCTAGACGACATAAATATGTATGTGTAATGATAGAAAATATGACCTCGAGACGACGAAATGTGACCACCGGGCAACCAATATTACATTAGTAAGAGATAAGCAAAGAAAGCTCATCACGACAGTAAAGAGACAGGAAACAAGATGGGCAGGGCATATCAGAAAAACTCTGAACAAGGAACCATCAGAGACACAGTTCAATGTTCCTCAAGCTGAAAACGATCAAGCTGTTAATACAAACATTCCACGGGAGGAAGAAATCATCACGGCAATCAAGGGGTTAAAGAATGGAAAAACGCATGACCACGATAACTTAAATGCAGAGTTAGTAAAGTATGAACGTGTGTGTGTATGACCAAAGGCGTTAAAAGAAAAAAAGCTACGTGTTTTGAGTTTTATTAAACATGGATGAGAGAGAAAAGAGAGAGAGAGTTAGAGAGAGGGAGAGAGAGAGAGAGAAAAAGAAAGAGAGAGAGAGACAGAGAGAAAGAGAGAGGGAGAGAGAGAGTTAGAGAGAGGGAGAGAGAGAAAGAGAGAGAGAGAAAAAGAAAGAGAGAGAGAAAAGGAGAGAGAGAGTTAGAGAGAGGGAGAGAGAGAGATAGAAAGAAAGGGCAAGAAAGAGAGAGAGAGAGCGAGAGAGTGAGAGAGAGCGAGAGAATAAAACACAGTCTTATTTTTAGGCTGTTATGAAAGGAAATAATTTTGTTTAACAGACCTGCCCGCGCAGGCTGTGACAGAAAAGATATTGATTTACAACCAAGCGATCACGAAACAGGTGACAATTTTCCCTTTCAGTTAAAATAACGGAGATTTAAGTACTAACGTGTTTGGTAGTTTGCACCATAGCAAGGCGTTTTTCTTTGTGTAGCTAATGGTATGTTCTAAATATTCTTTTTAATGTGATAAAAGTGTTTATTAATTTTTTGCGTTATCAGATTCTGTCTTTTTTATATTTGTTATGTTAACACAAATAAATCTCACATAAATAACAACACGGATAAGTTTTAGTCTTTTTTTCCTAGTACATAATCGATTAGTCTTATCAACCACTCTTTACAAATGTTATGTCAAGATAAAAAATACAAATTTAGTATCTGAGTTAACACAGATAGACTATTTTGAAATAGATATTCACCAATACTGCCTAGTGAGAAAACGAATACGCAGACATATCTTTTTGTTTAAATATTTAATACAACACACGCATAACGAATACACTTATATTTTTAAAGATATACATCATAATATAGAGTACCGAATACACACACACACACACACACACACACACACACACATTTAGAACCTTGTGTAGGTTATGTCTTCACAGTGTCTGTTAAGAAAAAATATGCCTAGCGAACAACAACGGTCAGATATTTAAACAGAGAAATAACAGCTATATATTTAACATTCTAACGTGTTTCTCACTTTTTTTGTTAAGTTTTTATTTCAAAAATACTTTGTTTGATACTCTATTTTATTTTATTTTTGTAAAACTTTTGTTTAAAATGGTTGGTCGCAAAGAAAAAAGTTATCTCTAACGGCTTCTTTCCTCGTCAATAAACCATCTGCCCGCATTACAAATAAACGATAATTGGCTTTATGCTGGAACGTAACGAAACAGACATCGAATTAGAAACATCTGTCACTAGGTAAATAACGGCTCTCGATTTTTTCGAAGGGCTCAAGTAGTAGTAGGGTATGCGCAAAACAGGTAGTATTCTACCCCTCCATCTTGCCCCGCCTCTTCCTATTATCTCCCCCTTGTTATCTCAAGTCCGCCCCCTTGTTAGCTCAACTCCGCCATCTTGTTATCTCCCCCTTGTTAGCTCAAGTCCGCCATCTTGTTATCTCCCCCTTGTTAGCTCAAGTCCACCATCTTGTTATCTCCCCCTTGTTAGCTCAAATCCGCCATCTTACCCCCTTGTTAGCTCAAGTCCGCCCCCTTGTTAGCTCAACTCCGCCATCTTGTTATCTCCCCCTTGTTAACTCAAATCCGCCATCTTGACCCAAATAACCTCCCCTTGTTAGCTCAAATCCGCCATCTTGTTATCTCCCCCTTGTTAGCTCAAGTCCGCCATCTTGACCCAAATAACCTCCCCTTGTTAGCTCAAGTCCGCCATCTTGCGCCGCGCGCCTGCAGATTGCGCTTATATAAAAGTCACGCGCGTGACTTTTATATAGCAAAAATTCTGCAGGCGCGTGACTTTTATATATAGGCGCGTGACAATCTGCAGGCGCGCGGCGCAAGATGGCGGACTTGAGCTAACAAGGGAGGTTATTTGGGTCAAGATGGCGGACTTGAGCTAACAAGGGGGAGGTGGCGGCTTTGAGCTAACAAGGGGAGGTTATTTGGGTCAAGATGGCGGATTTGAGCTAACAAGGGGGAGATAAAAAAGATGGCGGACTTGAGCTAACAAGGGGGAGATAACAAGATGGCGGATTTGAGCTAACAAGATGGCGGATTTGAGCTAACAAGGGGGAGATAACAAGATGGTGGACTTGAGCTAACAAGGGGGAGATAACAAGATGGCGGACTTGAGCTAACAAGGGGGAGATAACAAGATGGCGGAGTTGAGCTAACAAGGGGGCGGACTTGAGATAACAAGGGGGAGATAATAGGAAGAGGCGGGGCAAGATGGAGGGGTAGAATACTACCTAAGTTGCGCATACCCTACTACTACTTGAGCCCTTCGAAAAAATCGAGAGCCGTTATTTACCTAGTGACAGATGTTTCTAATTCGATGTCTGTTTCGTTACGTTCCAGCATAAAGCCAATTATCGTTTATTTGTAATGCGGGCAGATGGTTTATTGACGAGGAAAGAAAGCCGTTAGAGATAACTTTTTTCTTTGCGACCAACCATTTTAAACAAAAGTTTTACAAAAATAAAATAAAATAGAGTATCAAACAAAGTATTTTTGAAATAAAAACTTAACAAAAAAAGTGAGAAACACGTTAGAATGTTAAATATATAGCTGTTATTTCTCTGTTTAAATATCTGACCGTTGTTGTTCGCTAGGCATATTTTTTCTTAACAGACACTGTGAAGACATAACCTACACAAGGTTCTAAATGTGTGTGTGTGTGTGTGTGTGTGTGTGTGTGTGTGTGTGTGTGTGTGTGTGTGTGTGTATTCGGTACTCTATATTATGATGTATATCTTTAAAAATATAAGTGTATTCGTTATGCGTGTGTTGTATTAAATATTTAAACAAAAAGATATGTCTGCGTATTCGTTTTCTCACTAGGCAGTATTGGTGAATATCTATTTCAAAATAGTCTATCTGTGTTAACTCAGATACTAAATTTGTATTTTTTATCTTGACATAACATTTGTAAAGAGTGGTTGATAAGACTAATCGATTATGTACTAGGAAAAAAGACTAAAACTTATCCGTGTTGTTATTTATGTGAGATTTATTTGTGTTAACATAACAAATATAAAAAAGACAGAATCTGATAACGCAAAAAATTAATAAACACTTTTATCACATTAAAAAGAATATTTAGAACATACCATTAGCTACACAAAGAAAAACGCCTTGCTATGGTGCAAACTACCAAACACGTTAGTACTTAAATCTCCGTTATTTTAACTGAAAGGGAAAATTGTCACCTGTTTCGTGATCGCTTGGTTGTAAATCAATATCTTTTCTGTCACAGCCTGCGCGGGCAGGTCTGTTAAACAAAATTATTTCCTTTCATAACAGCCTAAAAATAAGACTGTGTTTTATTCTCTCGCTCTCTCTCACTCTCTCGCTCTCTCTCTCTCTTTCTTGCCCTTTCTTTCTATCTCTCTCTCTCCCTCTCTCTAACTCTCTCTCTCCTTTTCTCTCTCTCTTTCTTTTTCTCTCTCTCTCTTTCTCTCTCTCCCTCTCTCTAACTCTCTCTCTCCCTCTCTCTTTCTCTCTGTCTCTCTCTCTCTTTCTTTTTCTCTCTCTCTCTCTCCCTCTCTCTAACTCTCTCTCTCTTTTCTCTCTCATCCATGTTTAATAAAACTCAAAACACGTAGCTTTTTTTCTTTTAACGCCTTTGGTCATACACACACACGTTCATACTTTACTAACTCTGCATTTAAGTTATCGTGGTCATGCGTTTTTCCATTCTTTAACCCCTTGATTGCCGTGATGATTTCTTCCTCCCGTGGAATGTTTGTATTAACAGCTTGATCGTTTTCAGCTTGAGGAACATTGAACTGTGTCTCTGATGGTTCCTTGTTCAGAGTTTTTCTGATATGCCCTGCCCATCTTGTTTCCTGTCTCTTTACTGTCGTGATGAGCTTTCTTTGCTTATCTCTTACTAATGTAATATTGGTTGCCCGGTGGTCACATTTCTATCATATCGAGGGCGTCTTTCTGTCGTCTCGAGGTCATATTTTCTATCATTACACATACATATTTATGTCGTCTAGAGGGCGTCTTTCTATCGTCTCGAGGTCATATTTTCTATCATTACACATACATATTTCTGTCGTGTCGAGGGCATATTTCTGTCGTGTCGAGGACATAAAAAAAAAAAAGCTAAAACGTTAAGTAGCAGATTTGAACACATGAACGCAGGAATGTTTCTTTTATAAATTTCCTACTATTGTTCGATTGTGTTTTGCCCTAGTGACGTGAACAGAAATTTACGCGTGATGTTTTTTGTGCGGGTCAGTGATCTGGTTTCAATCCAGGGTGGGGTCAATTTTCCTGTTCATACGTTATGATAACGTTTTTATCGACCAAACCATGACGAAGCACTTGCGCGCGAACTATTTTCTGAAACAGTATCTCTACACAACAACCAATCGGGTTCCATCACGAAATTCATACACTCGGACTACTTTTATTGGAAAGTCATTGTCTTAATCATGAATTGTTTTAGACATGTCTCATTCTTTAACCAGACCTGGACCGGCGAACGTCTCTGTGCTTAGTCGTAAAGCCTTCTAATATCAAACTTCTGAAAAAGCAACAGCTCACCACCAAACGTATGTTATTCTGTTTTTATTCGTATTTTGTGTTAAATATCTCTGACCTTTAAGAGATATATGTCTGTGTCTTTTTAAGGGTATTCTGTGGAAAAATATCTGGGTATGTGTTTGTATTTTCCTAGGCGTATTTTCTTAACACTCAGAGACTGGAAGAAAACCCTATACAAAGTTCTAAATGTAAACTCGGTATATGTATATGTTTGTATTCGTCTGTTTTTTTCCTATAATAATATAAAAATAATAATAGGGAGTTAAAATATATATTTTACACATAAAAAAGAAATATTTTTATATAGCTGTTTTCAGTAGGCTATATACAATAAATATCTTTAAAAATATCTGTTTTGGTTGTATTCGTTTGTTTTCGTTTATGTTTTCGGTCTTCGTGTTTTTGTATTAAGGTGTTAAATATAAATAAATATCTCTGTTGTTTTTATCTGTGTGTTTTTGTTAAGATGTTAACTCCGAGACTAACTTATTATTCCTTATCCGTGTGTTGTATTAAATATCTGTTTTCTATTTAAAAGACATGTCTGTGTATTCGCTTTTCGCTAGCCAGTGTTGGTAAAGGCTGTTTCAAAGTTAATATGTCTAGGCTAATAGGTATTTTAATAATAGTTGTTTGTTAAATTCTTACATGTGTGTATGGTTTAGCTAAGTTAAGAATTATCCGACTTATTTTTTATGTGGTGGGTATAACGAGAAAAATTCCTTAGTTTAAACCTTATCTACGTTTCTCGTCTATTGTTAAACTCGTGCGAAAGCAAATTATATTTGGGTTTTGAAAAATTATCCGTGATACTTAAAACTTATAATACTTTCTGATAACAACACTCTAAACTTGTATAGAGTAATAGTCTATTTCAAATACTTGCTTGGATGTAGCGCAAAGATGTTTGGGTAGATCGATAAATTGATTTGATTCCACAACACATGCGCTCGATTCGTATTTCTGTACTCACAAGCTGCTTCTATAAAGAACTTCTCATAGTAACTACAAACATATAACGTTAAAAATAACTAAGGACCCGAGTCACTACAAACTACCTAACCAGCCAGTGAAAATTAGACAACATAATAGTTTAGAAAATAGCGTTTTTTGGCTTTTAAAACAATACTGAACTACACACAGGAAAAAGATAGAGATAATACAATCAACATATTACATTAAGTCACCTTGCTATAACCATAATTGAACCTCACATACACTTTAATAAATACTTATATTTTCGTTATTTAAAAAAAAAGGACAGGTCAACTCGGTGCTGTCTCGCGAACGGGCTGGGTTTTAAATCAATATCTTTGTCACAGCCTGCGCGGGGACCATTCTGATATGTTAACACCTCTTTCCTTTGATAACAGAATAAAAAAAAATAAGACTGTTTTATTTACCTGTTTATGCGATCTCTCTTTGTCTCTTTCTCTCTCTCGTTCTCTTTCTCTCTCTCTCTCTCTCTCTCTCTCTCTCTCTCTCTCTCTCTCTCATTACATGTATTTAATTTTATGTGTAAGTAACGTCTTTTTGTTCATCTTTTCCCAGATGGAGTCAACTCAACAGCGGGGCTATGCTTGTTTACGCTGCCAGTCTGTTTTCAAGCGAGGTCATGATCTTACTCGCCATATGACCACAGCACACGACCGCCCCAATCACGAGTGTCCTGACTGTGGCATAGTATTTACAAGACCCGATACGCTGAAACGTCACATAGAGAATAAACATGGGTCCAGCTCAGCACAAACAGACACGTCAATGGCACAAACCAAGCTGTTATGTAGCAGATGTGGGGAGACCTTCACGAGGCGCGCCGACCTATTACGACACAGCAAGACCAGGCACTCAATGCCCGGTTTTAGCTGTGACATTTGTGGGAAACAATTTACTCGTCGTGACAATCTACGCATCCACAGAAAACACCAACACACCGCTATCCCTACCCAGCTTTCTACCTCAACGCAGAACCCGACAGCAGACACCACCCCAACACCAACAACAACAGGTGTCACAGAAACACCAGACTCGGCGAACCCACAGACAATACTACCAGATGCCCCATCAACAGCACCGAATCCCCAGTCAGACTCAGCCGCTATGGCGGCCTCTTCCACCACAACAACTTCCACACTACCAAGAGCCCCCTATTCAATAAGTTCCACCCCATCTCACCCACCAAAAAAAAGGTCAGACCAAGAAACGCCCAATGACCAATACCCAACCCCATATAAAAAAAACCCCGCTTGACGGCTGAAGAAGACAGCTTACAAGACCTACAGGATGATATAAAACAAATCTACACTGATAACTGGGGGACGCCATTAAAACACACGCTAACATCCACAAATATTTTATCGACTTTCACTTTTTTTCCATAATAACCAAAGAATTGAATGGGAAAGTCTTTTGCATCCTGTCTTTACACAACAGACAAAAAGATTCAAGATTAACTTCAGTCACCACGTAGTTTTGAGACACAGAGAAACAAACGAATTACGCTTATTTCATGCCTCAAATAATAATAGTTGTGTGTTAGACCAACCCCACTTAGTCAAAAATCTTACAGATTTCAAATCTTTTGTCTCAAACTTACACGACAGCGATATTATCACAAACGCACAATTAAACAGACCCAATACAAAATATTATGTTGAAGCAATCCCGTCCACATCCTTCTATCTATATCATATTCAAAACCACTCAATCGCTTGAACAAACACCACAACAAAGTAGACAAACACACATTCCTAGACGTCCTCAACACACAACAGGCACAGGGTGGGAAAAATATCGGGTTCAGAGCACACAATTCCTCCACCTCCAAAACCATACCACATCACACCTCAACATTTAAACTGTCTCTACACATAAAATATTTCTTACGATAATTTCTGACGACAATATGACGACAATGTGACGACACCCCTCAAGGTCTGGCCTGTACCCCTGTGATATTGTATATTTTGAACATACATCTACCTATATAAATATGTATTATTGTACATTCATATGTGAAAATGTTTGATAATGTTAAAAAATAATTATTTTTCAATTGTACATATCACTATGTGAAAATGTATTACGTTAAAAAAATACACCATATAATTATATATTCATTTGTAAAATATCAATGTCCATTTTGTAAAAAATACTATATATACTCCTGTTTGCTAATTCAAAAACACTATTGAATATAAAACTATATTAACTAAAACGCTTTTTTGTTACCTATATCGTCTAACTGTTTGTCTAAATGTTCGTCTAACAGTTCGTATAACTGTTTGTATAACTGTTTGTATAACTGTTTGTATAACTGTTTGTATGTCTCTGTATATAGCGTCTTCCTATTGTCTAAATATATCTCCCTATTATATGTATATATCGTCTAACTATCGTCTTCCTATTGTCTAAATATATCTCCCTATTATATGTATATATCGTCTAACTATCGTCTTCCTATTGTCTAAAAGTCTAAATATATCGTCTTCTTATTATCTAAGTCTATCGTCTAACTGTTCGTATAACTGTTGTAAAATATGTCTATATGTAAAATAAATAATACACAACAATACCGTGTCGCACTTTCGATGGTAGACCTAGGTCTCTAACACTTCACTCCCATATATATATATATATATATATATTGTATATACAACAATTAAAATACACGCACACAATAACCCATACCCCAACACACCCCACTATACATCGTCATCCTCCCCCTCGCACAAAAACAATACCCGCTTCCTTAAAAAATCCATTAGTAACCTAAGTCCCCGTTATCGATTTTTATATTTTCCTCTTTAACTCAAGTATTCTTTTAAAAGAGATCATTAACTATATACTTCTATCTAACAGTTCACTCCTGCGTCATACATACAACCACCAGCTACACCCCAACACACACCCATGAGTCATCACCGCCAGTCAAAAAACAATACCCGTTCCCTTAAAAAAAACCTTAGTAACCTAAGTCGCCATCACCACAGATGCATCCTGACAACATCATCACATCTCTGTATATATGAATGTATATATGTATGTCTATATGTCTAAACAAACACACCCAACATCACACAAAAATCCACCCTAACCCACCAGCTACATCGTCACCCACGCCAGCCCAAAAAAGACACTTCAAAAACCCTCTTAGTAACCCAACATTATCGATTTTTTATATTTTTTATACATATATTGTATACATGTATAAACAAACACATCGATACACTATCAACACAATACTTCACACAAAAATCCACCCTAACCCACCCCGCCAGCTACCCCTACAACATACATCAGCACACACGCCAACACAAAAAAGGCACTTCAAAAAACCTCTTAGTAACCTAATCCAACATTATCGTCTTTATATATTTTCCTCTTTACTCAAGTATTCTTTTAAAAGAGATCATTAACTATATACTTCTATCTAACACGTCACTCCTGCGTCATACATACATCCACCAGCTACACCCCAGCACACACCCATGAGGCATCACCGCCAGCCAAAAAGCAATACCCGTTCCCTTAAAAAACCCCTTAGTAACCTAAGCCTCCGTCACCACAGATGCATCCTGACAACGTCACCACATCTCCGTATATATGAATGTATATATATGTGTGTATATATGTCTAAACAAACACACCAATACACTACCACATCACACAAAAATCCACCCCGCCAGCTACATCATCACCCACGCCAGCCCAAAAAAGGCACTTCAAAAACCCTCTTAGTAACCCAACATTATCGATTTTTTAAATTTTCCGTCATTATCGATTTTTTATATTTTTTATATATATTGTATAAACAAACACCATTATCGTATATTACTATATAAAAAGTCATACGTCTGATCGTCAGAGGAAGCCCCGCCGCTAAAATATATCGCTATATAAAAAGTCATACACCGCCGCCTGAAACGCCACCGCCTGAAATCGATCGAGTATTTTGCTATATAAAAGTCACACGCCGCCGCCTGAATACTACCTGTTTTGCGCATTGTATACTACTTATATTGTTTGACTATATTATGTAGTTCCCTAGGTCTGTATATTCTTAACACCTCTTCTATATTTATAGGTAAGTTGGATGCTTGCAAATAATCTAATATTGGTATTCTCATTTGTTTTCTTACATTTTAACAAGAAATGTTCTATATTATTGTCTTGAAGACATCCTGCACAGTAAGGTTCTTCTATTCTGAAATAGCCTTTTCCCAGCTGTAGTCTGAGAAGTTTCTTATTACTGGGAATTTTCAATTCCCTAGATATCTGACATTTTCTTGTTGGAGCCTTGAACATCTTATATGCACGTCTTTCTTTCAGATTTTTATCCCTCTGTGCTTTCCATTCATCTGTTATTAAATCTTTAATTAAGCTCTTAATCTCTGATTTACTCGTCCCTACATTTATTAGATTTTTATCAGATCTACCTTTCTTGGCTTCTTTATCTGCCTTTTCATTTCCTTCTATGCCAACATGTGAAGGTATCCAAGCAATTAAGACTGAACATCCTCTGGAATATAAGTATGTAGTAGCCAGAAATATCTCCTCTGCTATATCAGGTCTACTACATTCTCGTAAGTTTCTAAGTGCTTTAATTGTTGAAAGAGAGTCAGTTAAAACTGTTAGTTTTTTTTGGGAGGGTTATTAGAGAATATTTCTAGTGCTTTTAGTATTGCCACCATCTCTGCAGTGAAAATGGATGTATTTTCCGTGATGCTATATTCTTTTGCCATTTTCTATATTGGAATATATATTCCTATCCCCAATTTGCCATCCTCTCCCTTGGATCCATCTGTGTACACAGTAATGCTGTCTTTTGATATTTGTTGTATATATTTATTGGCTGTGTATTTAATATTTTCTATATTATTTGTTTTCTTAAGTATTTCTACTAGGTGATAGTCCGTGTCTGGTTTCTTGATCTCCAAGGGTGGAATCACTGGCTTGTATTCACAACTGTTATTAATTGATGTAATTAATGTACCCAGATGGACAATTTCCTCCATACACTTCCATCCTGTAGGGTATCTAGTGGTATTCATTGGATTGGCCTGAGTTGTTAGTTGGCATCTGGTAAAAGCTGTATGTGCTGGCTGAGACTTATCTAACATAACTCTGTTCATGTAATTTAGTCTTAACTCCTTTCTCCGTAATTCTAAGG
The DNA here is from genome assembly GCA_024509875.1 of Oreohelix idahoensis. NCBI lineage: Eukaryota > Metazoa > Mollusca > Gastropoda > Stylommatophora > Oreohelicidae > Oreohelix > Oreohelix idahoensis. The sequence goes on along the minus strand of JAMPIV010007233.1, from coordinate 41,215 downwards.
GTAGAATTCCTAAAGCCACATCTATAGCTCCCATTGATGTTGATCTGATTGCACCTGCTATTGTACATAAAGCCTGATGCTGAATTCTGTCTAATTTAATCTTGTTACTGTGTGCAGCAGAGTCATATATTATACTTCCATAATCTATTTTTCCACTAATAAAAGATTTATAAAAAGTGAGCATTGTCTTAGTGCTTGCACCCCATCCATTACCTTTCAAATATCTTAATAAGTTAGTCAATCCTCTGCAAGACTCCACTAGTTTATCTATGTGTTTATTCCAGTTCAGCTGTTGGTCCAATATCATTCCTAGATATCTAGTGGTTTGCACTGTATTAATGTTTTACCCTTGGATATTTATGTCTATAATTTTATTTTTTACAACCCTACCTTTACTGATGATCATACCCAATGTTTTATTTGTATTCAGCTGAAAACCCCATTTTGTCATCCAATTACATACTTTATTTATTTGCTTCTGTAGATCCTTATATAATTTTGGCAGATGTCTCCCAGTCCTCCATATAGCAACATCATCTGCAAACTGTGACAATTTATTTGTTATATCATTAAATTCCTCACCTAAATCATTTACCATTATTGTAAAAATTGAAGGCAACAGTAATGTCAGGGTCATAAGATAGACCAACTGGGAAATCAAGCAGGCTGGACTCATTGTCGAGAATATATAATTGACGAGGAACTTTATTGTACGAAGACAACAGTAACGAACGAACCAACCAACCAAATCTTTATTTCATCAGGGTAAAGAAATAGGCATAATTGCCTTTTTAAATGTATGCCCTGCAATACAATTTTCAGCGTTTTAAAAATTAAAATATTAACAACTTCAGACAGGATCAATTAATATTATCATCACAATCAGAAACTTAGCACACACAAGTACATTTACTCATAGTCATTCACGCACATAGAGAGAGGGGGAGAGAGGAGAGAGAGAGAGAGAGGTCAAGCAATAGAGCTACTTAATATAAAACATTCAATTTAAAATGAAAATATTACAATGATAGTTAAATGCTCGTGGAAACGTTGAAATAACTGAAACAGAATTGTCGTTAAATGTGTGTACAAGATTTCATGACATGTGAATGCAGATGTCTTTTGAATGTGGTGTAATTATCAGTTTTGACAGACTTGGGTAGGGAATTCCATGCTAAACCACCTGCATAACTAAAACAACTTCGGAATAGGTCAGTTCGAGGTTTTGCAAGGTCCAAAAGTAGGTCGCCTCGTATAAAATATGAGCAGTACTTATAGCGAAAGAACATTTGCAAGTATGAAGACGTTCTGCCGTGTAAAATTTGATGCACAAATAGGAGATCTTGGAAGAAGAAGAATTTTTTAAGAAGAAGAACATTCAGGTGTGAAAATAGCTGAGCACTGGGAATGTTATCATTCAGGCAAACAAGTCGTAGCGCCCTTTAATGTAGGGATTCTGTGCGTTTCAAAAACGACAAGCCACAGCGACTCCAGATATTTGAGCAATAAGAAAGGTGACTTTGAATATGTGCATAATATAAGTCTAGAGTGAGGACATAAAAAATGTTTGATTTTTGAGAGTTGAAACAATTTTTGTGAGATCTTGTTTGCGATGAAATAGACATGTGACTTCCAGTTTAGAGACTGGTCGATGACCACACCCAACAGGTTGTGGTCCGTAACTTGCTTAATACGTTCTCCGTCTAGAGATGAAGATAACATATTTGGTTGACAATGCAGAATCTTTTGGCGGGTTGAGATAATCAAAGATTGAGTTTTGTTTTTATTAATGAACATACTATTAATAGTGCACCAAGCTTGTACAATGTCCAGGTGATGCTGTAAAAGAGAATGAACAGTGTTAATGTCTGTGCCAGCTACTGTTACTGTGGTATCATCAGCAAACATAAGACAATCGTCATGTGGCAATGACAAGGGCAGGTCATTGATGAAGATGCTGAAGAGTAAGGGTCCTAGTATCGAGCCCTGCGGGACACCCATTGTTGTGGTGTATGATTTAGAGAGCACATTATTGTATAAAACTCGTTGTGTTCTGTTTTCAAGGAATGATTTTATTAATGTGATCACTTGTGGATGAAATTTGTACACCGCAAGCTTTTGTACGAAAAGAAGAAATCATCACAGCAATCAAAGGTTAAAGAATGGAAAAGCTCCTGGTCATGATAACTTAAATGCAGAGCTATTTAAGACAGACCCAGAGCTAGCAGCAGAACTATTAGAACCACTATTTGCACAAGTCTGGAAAACAGGGACAACACCAACAGAGTCGAGAAAAGGAATAATTGTCAAATTGCCCAAGAAGGGAGATCTTGCAGACTGCAATAATTGGAGAGGAATAACTCTTCTCTCAGTTCCTAGCAAAATACTAGGCAGGATCATTGTGACGTAGAGTATGAAAATTGAAGTCCCTGAATTGATGGATGATAAAGGATAGTAGCCTTAAATAGCACCGCAGCCCCTGGATTTGTGTGAAACACAATAGTCAACGTGGATTCCACGCGGGCTCATTAGTATGCGTCATTTCCACGTGGATTTTTTTACCAACGTTGGATAATTAATATGATAAACAGTTATCAGGCGAGGATCCAGGAAGTTCGGTTTGCCTTAGGGGAGGTTAGACCACGCCTACTGCCTATCTCTAGAGCGATTATAATCAAGCATTTCTATACACCTTTCCGTCACCCCGCCTAGTAAGAGTTGCCAAAGCTTATCGGGAGAGCGGTATCCTCAAAGGCAGTGGTGGTCCCCAGAACGGACGAAGCAGTTTCACGCCTTCGTTTAGCACCTCAGTGCGAAACAGAGAAGAGCGCGGAAAGCGCTGGCGGTCGAACAGAGACGGGGGAAGTCTGGAAGCTTTGCAGCGGCAAAGTAACGCAGAATTCCCCTGATATCGAAAAAGTTGTGAAAGTTCGCGTGTCCCCCTGATCCTTCAATTCTTTAATTATATATTGCGACCACTGAAGAATGCGTTTATCTTTTGCGCCAGAGAGTCTGAATAAAGTACTAGCTTATAGAACCAGATTTCTCGCGGATATCTTCTATATTGGAGACTAAAATTTATTCTGTTTGTGCAAGCGGTAATATATTAGTTTCAAGTGATCAGTGGTCTAGTTCTTTCATTTTATTTCACTGGATTTAGTGTTAATTTAAACCTATTAAATAAACCCATCTCAAAAGTTTCCAGTTGTAAATTAAATGATATATCTATACGTTATTTCCCAATATAATAGATGCTTAAATTTATTTAGAAGCCGCTAAGGGATTTATAACAAATTAATACAGTTTAGTTCTGTATATACGTGTGTTTTTTTAACCATTAGACTCGCGGAGAGTTTTTCTTAAATATATATAACTGAATACGCTAGTGTTTAAAATAATCTTAACTGTAAACTTAGCGCGCGTCAGAATATGATTTGTATTGGGTGTATGCTTTCATGTCTTCTATTTTTTCAAATAGGATGATCATATACCTTTGCGTCCCAGCAATTATAGAGTCTTCCAGACTCGGTTCTTCTACCAACCAGAATTGTTATGAACCTTTTAAATATAATCTTCTTGTGGCGGCCCTGTGCGGTCTCGCTCTCTAAATTTACATGAGATAAAGCAACCCAAGAACATTTAAAACTCATAAAGCAATAAATTATGTAAAATTAACTGGAGAAGAACAATTGCCAGAAGCGATATATATATATTTTTCCTGCTCTACTGTGGAAAGGAATATATTCTTGTACACTGACAGTCCTGTTATTTCCACTGGATTTAACCCCGAAGAAAACATAACTCACTGTTCAGTCTTTGTCATCACGCTATAGAAGTTTCCCACCACCAGCGGTGAAATCCAGGAGACCACTACCTTCTCATAACTATACCTGTGACAGTGCCATCCCATATAAACGTTTAGATAAAAAGTCAAAACAAGAACACTAATGCTTCACCTTCCAGCGATTACGGGAAAATTTGCGGAACGCCAAACCCGATAGTCTGGGGCTGGAAAACGAAGGAAAAGACATAAATTTGTTGAGTATCTTATAGCTGTTTGTGTGATTCTAGGGATTGCCAGATTCAACGATCGGTAAGTGTGAATGGGTGTGATGGCCATCGCTAGCGTGCATGAATGAATGAGATATATTAGCTAAACTTATAATTTTCTTTACTTGGTAAATATCTTTATCACTTCATTCATTGTATTTTTCCTCTATAAGGGGGATTGTTTACATTTTCTTATTTCCCCTCCCTTAATCTGCTTAGTCAAGGGATAACTTGGAGAATACTAGGACTCTGTTCCTACCCCCATCCTAAATAGTGTAATAACCCCTATCAGAATAAATTAATTTATCGTTTGGTTAAATTGTCGCTTTCTGATAACCACTTGTCTTTGGACTGGGTTTTTTTGTCTATAAAACCGGGAAGGGCATATTGGGATACTACTATTCAAAGAACCCCCCCCACGCTGTTAAATTGTATTTTTCTGTAACTATGATTTTTTGACTGTACCATGCTAAATGTTGTGATTTTGGTTTAAAGGATAATAAACGCCATAAAACTGATATTACTGTGTTGGCCGACCCATTACCCCATATCTGTTATATGTAGTTTGTATTCACGTCCGTGTGTTTGTAGCACCAAATTGGTGTGTGTACATGAGTGTTGAGTAACTGGCAAAAATTGTTTAGCCAGGAGAGGTTTAGGAGTCTACAGATAAATAAAATTGTCGTAAGATAGGCAGATCGGAGAGATTACCCGATTTCAGAGACTGTCCTTACTTTTTTTCAACTATCCATTTCTTAACCCTTACTATCACAGAGCCTTCACTATCATTTCCCAATCGGACGGGACCACTATTTCTAAGACCTATCTCAAATAAAATTACGACAATAATTATACAGAGAATCTCAAAAGCAGTAGACCACAAACTGAGGAAAGAACAAGCAGGATTTAGAAAGAACAGAAGATGTGTAGATCATATATTTACCCTCAGGAACATTATAGAGCAGTGCTCAGAATGGCAAAGACAGCTGTACATTAATTTCGTTGATTTTGAAAAGGCTTTTGACAGTATACATAGGGACAGTTTATGGAAAATACTGAGGGCTTAAGGAATTCCAAGCTGCATAGTGTCAATCATAAAAAGCCTTTATGCCAACTTTACGTGTAGTGTTGGGCAGAGCAACCTAACCTTCGAGGTGAAGACAGGAGTACGACAGGGATGCTCCTTATCAACCACTCTATTTTTAACAGTCATAGACTGGGTGATGCGTCAGACAACACAGGGCAGTCCAAGAGGAATAAGATGGACTACATTTTCTACATTGGAAGATCTGGAATATGCAGATGACATTGCACTACTAGCACATTCACAACAACACATCCAGGAAAAAAACGGATAGACTTAATAAGTTTAGCCAGCAGGTGGGCTTGAACATCAATTTAAAGAAGTCTGAGGTCATGACGCTCAATGTGAGCAACCCTGAGCCCATATTAGTAAGGAATCAGCAACTGGTACAGACAGATACCTTCACATACCTAGGAAGCATAGTAAAATCAGACGGTGGGGCAGGCAAAGACATCAACATCAGAATGAATAAGGCAAGAACAGCCTTCTTTAGCCTAAACAATATCTGGAAGTCCTCCCAATACAGCACAAGCACAAAATTAAGATTATATCAGAGCTGTGATAGTTTGCTGGAGAGTTAAATACACCCACAGATATTTATGGTAGAAGACTAATAATATTAAGGCTCCTGAAATGTTAAAATACACTGAACTAACTCACGTGTGTAAAATTTTTGATAGAAATTATATTTACATTTATTTGTTCTGGATCAATTTGTTTTATGTTGACCAGAACTTTTTTTAGGAAAAGGATTTAAAATTAATGAAAAAAAATGCATGGAATGTTACATAATAAATGCAAGAGTGTACATATATAAGTACTAGACTAGTTAGTTTTATTAAAATGTTCTAGTAGTCATCTACTTGGGAGGATAGTTAATGCTTGTGCTGTTGGGGTGGCCTCATCACACCTGTCTATATTGACTACACAGTGTCCAGTAAATTGCAGGAATTTTATGGGGTATTAGCAACTAAAAGGCGTTGGTGAACTTCCAGCAGACCAGAGGCTCACTCATCTTGAAGAAGTAGCTCTGGTGCTGAAATCTGGTGGTCCCACCTCTCCGTGCTGGCGGGCAATAATAGTGGTCTCTGTCACAACGTACTGCACAGATACACTCGAGTAAAATCACCAACTGGATAGACACCGCCTTGTTGACAGCTGAAACTCACAGCTCTGCAATCAAAGTATTGGCTATGTGTCAAAATTCTATTCTCTACCCACGTCTGGACACAACACTGACACAACAACCACATCATACAGACAGGTCAGATCTCTCTGACCAAACAGCACATTTACCATGGTGGTTTTACATCAGATAGGTCCTCCCAGACTATAGATTCTGAAAAATATTTATTAGTTTCCTTCCCTAAAAGTGGATAGGTAATATGTTTCATTATTCTCAACACTTGATCTGTCTTTCCTAACCCTTGTTGGAGTTTATGTATATTGTTGGTCCCTAGACCCTGAACTGGGGCGGGGGGTCTAGAGCAAATCCCTACTTGTTTGTAAGGCTAGATTTCGATATGGCAGTATCAAATCACTCGAACATTAAACAATATTCAAAATATACAAAGAAATAATTTCAATCTTACCAGATTATGAATAAAGAACACAGAAATGCTAGCAAAACTCAGCTGAGCTGCTGGCTATAGTATGGCGTCCCTGAACTTATTTCACTTTATTTCATTTGGAAATCACCACACTTGCGTTTTCTGTGTCTATCACTGAACAACTATTGAGAAATGACCCCAAATCCGCGTCTAAGCGCCGACAATATGCTTGTCTGTGGCCAATCACTGCCTAGGTTTTTTTTGAATTTCAAATTTCCTACACTAAAGTCATTTCAGTCATGCTTCAGTCAAGTATGGATTTTTATCTGTTAGTCTGTCCGTCTCTACTTGCGTTTTTACAAAAATGTACTTGATTTTTGAACCAACCTTTCTCTCCCCTCCAAAATTTTGTCGTTAAAAGTTATATTTAGACACAGCTCCCACCAATGTCCCTTCGCTTCCCTACTAAGTTGATTTGAACACCTGCTTCTCAAGGTCGTGTTTTTTTGTGCAAATAGCGACACTTTTTATTCCATACAGTCTGTCGTTGATGTGAACAACACTGTCTTTTGTCATTATCTTCAATATTATCTATCCGTCTGTAAAATTAAGAACATATTAGTTCACTGCTCAGAATGGGCCATCCGGCCAGCTAATTTTTATATTCCTAACATTAATATTATGAAAAAGTTACTTTTTAAATTTTGTAATATTTCAACATCTGCGTTTAGCCGCTGAATTCAAATCAAGGGCTTGGTATCGCAAAAGCGTCCATTTCCGTACCTCGTGTCAATTTGGGGGACGTGAATTTTTACTTTCCTCCATCCCCCCCAATTGCGTCTCCTTAGCCTTTCTAGTCTCACGCAATCTTTCCAGTCATATTTTTTCCTTTTTATCCGCCGTTCCCCTCCTGTCTAGCAAGTCAATTTTTATGGAGGGTGATGACCCGCGGTCTGGGCGATCATGTACTATCAGCAGCCTACGCATTATGTTTTTATCCTTACATGTTATCTTTGGAGGTATTTTACCGTTGTATCTCTGTCAATTTCACTACACATCTCCCCACTTGAAAACATGCCTATGGCAAGTTCCAAAACCAGCGATACACATAGGTAAAATTACTCCTCACGTCTGCCACTACTCTAATTTTGATCACAGGGGTGCCGACTGAGGAAATCTGCACCGACATTCAATTTGCCTGGGATATATTGGATACTGAACTGATAAGGTTGAAGCAATAAAGACCACCTCAGCAATCTTGCGTTTTCATGCTTAGCCTGAGATAAGAATACGAGAGGCTGATGGTCCGTCTCCACCACAAATGTCCTACCATACAGATAGATTTGAAACTTCTTTATTGCCCAGATTAACGCTAAACATTCTTTTTCGCTTGTGGAGTATCCTTGTTCCGCCTTATTCAATTTACGGCTTGCATAAGCGACTGGTTTCAGTTCCCCATCAGGTGAAGATGATCTTTGCAACAAAGCCCCTCCTAGTCCTACATTACTTGCATCGGTTCTTAAGACAAAGTCCTGTGTCAAATCAGGCAGTTTGAGAATAGGCTTGCTAGTGAGTTTTTCCTTTAACTCTTGGAACGCTAGTTCACATTGTGCAGTCCAAATAATTTTATCTGGAAGTCCCTTGCGAGTCAGATCAGTCAGAGGAGCACAAATAGCGTTAAAATTCTTGATGTATTTCTGATAAAATCCGCATAACGACACAAATGATCGCACGTCCTTTTTTGTTTGCGGCCTAGGTGCTCTCTGCAGTTTTTCCAAGTTCTTAGGATCAGGGGTCATATTACCCTGATATACAGTGTGTCCCAAGAATTCCAACTCTTTGCATCCAATACAACATTTTGTTGGCCTAGCAGTTAAGTTCGCCTCCCGAAGTCTATCAAACAACATCTCCAGAGCTTCAATGTGTTCTTCAAATGTCTCTGTGGCGACGAGAATATCATCCATGAAATTCGTGATACATGGGTTATTCAGGGGATCCAACAATTTGCGCATCATCCTTGAAAACACACTCGGAGCATTTTTCAGTCCGAATGGTAGCATATTGAATTCATAATGTCCATCCGAAGTGCTAAAAGCCAAATAAGGTCTCACTTCAGGCTTCACTGGGATCTGGTAATAGCCTTTACTAAGATCCACCTTTGAAAAGTATTTTGCCTTGTTCAGTCTGGCAAATAACTGTTTTGTGTCTGGTAATGGATCCACTTGTCCTTCTGTGACAGCATTCAGTTTCCTGTAATCTATGCACAGTCTGTGTTCCCCAGACGGTTTTCTCAACAAAACGACACTAGAACTAAAAGATGATTCACTGTGCGAAATAATCCCCTCCTTCAACAAATACTCTATTTCTTCCTTCAATGCCTTCTCCTTCGCGAACGGAATAGAATAGGCTCTCATACAGATTGGGTTTGAGTCTACCAGTTTCATGTCATACTGTAGCAAATTTGTATGGCCTGGTTTATCTGTTAATACATCTGTATGTTCCTCCAGAACCTGTTGAACTCTCTCCCTCTGGTTTTTAGTCAGGTGCTTACTGACTTTTACCTGTGCTGCGGTTTCACAAGGATGTAATGGGTATTCATGTGAGGTGAGTGGTTCCTTTTGCATCTGGGTTGCAATAGCCAAGGTCAATAAGGGGGTGCTTTCCTGGAGTGGTCTGTCCAGATACTTCTTTAACAGGTTTACATGATAAACTTTCTCCTTCCCCTTTTTGTCAATTTTATAGTTTGTTCTAGACACCTTCTCTAGAACCGTATATGGACCTTGCCAACCAATTTGTAATTTATTCTGGCTTCCGGGTAGTAGAAGCAGCACCTTCTCTCCGACTGCCAGTTCCCTGTCCTTTGCCTTCCTATTAAAATATGCTGCATGTTTCTTCCTGGCTTGCTTCAAATTATCATTTGCCAGTTTCCATCCAGCTTTCAAACGAGTGGTCAGTTCGTTCACGTATTGATACGATGAGGTAACAGTCTCTTCCGCCTTCTCATCTGTCCAGGTCCTTAATAGAGTTACATCTGGATCTTTAATTTATCATACTTATTTTTCATGGAACCCATCGGGTCCCGTCCATTAGAAGCTCTATAATGAGGACTTTTCTTCCTAGAATCATCACTCACAAATCGACCACTACCAATTTTTCTCTGGGGTTTGTCTCCCCACTTAAGATTGTTTATGAGAGATCTTCGCTCTCTTGTCTGTTCTTCCAGTTTATATAAGTCTGACCGAGGGATTGTCATCTTATCCTGGGTAAAATTTCTTCTTTGTACTCTTCGCATAGTGGCCATGTTAATCCATTCAAGTGAAGACTGGGTGTGAAAAGGGGGCTCCCATTCCACTTTGTCTACCCGAGTATAATTAGTTTTTCTTTCAGGCCTAAAGTTGCCCCGTGGCGTTTCTAGGTCCTGCACATATTTTCCCTTTGTGGGTGTTCCCTCATGAAATACGCCACATGCTTCTACAAAGTTTTCAACATCGACATTTACGTCGGGCCAATAGTATTTTCGAGCAATCTTTTGGCAGATGGTACCGACTTTCTCATGGTCACCATCTGTTCCAACATGTAAGCTCCTTATTAAGTTTGCCCTATATATCTTGGGAAGAACTAACTGTCCGTGACCAGGGGATCTAGTTCCTGTCTTCCTATATAAGAGTTTGTTCTTCATGAAATATTCCCCCTTGCTCGGAGGTGTGTGGCATTTGGGCAATTTTTTAAAACAGGGCTTGAGTGTCCTATCCTCAGCCTGCGCCTTCCTCATCTCCTCTGGATGAGCATTTATAGGTTCACCTTCTTCCTCCTTCTTCTGTGACCTGGTCTGCACTGTCGCCATGATCACAGGTTTCTCGGGATTCCCCAAGAAGACGTATCTACACCCCAATATCAGAGGGTAGATTGGTTCATCTATCACTGCTGCTCTGATTTCTCCCTCCACATAGCGAGTTTTCACCGTTATCCTTGCGATGGGAAGTGTCATGAGTGGTATGTCCTTAGTCGCCCCTTGTATTTCCACTGTTTCTGTGGTATACTGACTTGGGTCCACTAGGCTAGACTTCACAACTGAATCATAATCCAAACCTGTATCATAAAGGCACCTTATGGTGACCCCATTACAAATAACATCCTCACAAACTGGGGGGTGATAAGGTTCCTGTTGTCCATTAGGATTAACCTTTAATCTTCGCGTCCCCGACTTCATTGCAGCAATGTTTGAAGGTTTCCTTCTACAAAATTCGGTGTTATGGTTATCCTTCTTGCACCATTTACACCATCTTTTTCCTTGGTTCAACGGTTTTCTTTCATTGAACTTTTGGTCATTGAACTGTGAGTTTCTGTCGCGATAGTCATTTCTTGGCCGCTCAAAGTTTGTCCTACCTTTATTTCCCTGCTCTCTATTATCAAATTTATTAAATTGCTGTGGAGCTTTAAAATTGTCTATGTGCTTCTTTTTAGCACCACTTACCTCTGCCTGAGCTGCCTGATACCTCTCAGCAACATTTAAAATTTCCCCCAACTTCTCTGCACCTTGTTCCATGAGAAATTTTCTCATGTCTGGAGCCATGGACTCTCTCAATTGCTCAATCATGATCATTTCTTTAAGATCTTGGGTCTTCCCCAGAGCCGTCCATTTCTCCAAATAGGTTTCTAGTCTAGCAGAGAATTGGTGGTATGTCTCCCCAGACAACAGTTTGGCATTTCTAAATTTCTTACGATAAAATTCACCATTCTTCTCGTACCTTAATAACAAAGCCTGCTTTAACATGTCATAATTGTCTTGGTCTTCCCTGTTCATTTTGGCAAATACTTCATAAGAAGTACCTCTCAATCCCTGTGATAGCTTTAAACTCCACCTCTCTCTCTCTAACCCATATGTAGTAGCTAATAACTCAAAACGTCCTAGGTACCCCTCTATGTCATCGTCTTTTTCAACAAAATGGTCTAAATGAAACCCCATAGCTGAGTTTGAGGCTCCCAGACTGGGCGTAGCATCTGAGGCAAAAGGGCTGGCACCATTTTCAGGAGCCGGGCCTTGTAATTCCAGCTCCCTTAGTCGTAATTCGTGCTCCCTCTGCAACCTTCTATCTTCTGCCTCCCTTTCGGCAGTCAACCTTTTTTCTTCTGCCTCCCTTTGCTGTCGTTTTTCTTCTGCCTCCCTTTGCTGTCGTTTTTCTTCTGCCTCAATCTGCAGCCTCTTAATCTCAGCCTCAATTTGTAACCTCTTTTCTTCAGCTAACTTTCTATCTTCCCTTTCAATATATTTATCACATTCAGCCGTTACATATTGAATTAAAATTTGACCATCCATTCCCATCTCCTTTGCGGTCAGCACAGCAGCTGATCGGAATTTTGCTAGCTCCGCCATACTTTTTAGACAATATAATAATATACAAGCTAAATCTCTAACCAGTAAATACACTAAGTACTTCTTATGACTATAGTCTAACTAATTCTAACTAACCAGTTAACTAATTAGTTATCACTGGCTGTGAAGATTCACCAACTTTTATCTGCAGGGACACTTTTAATTTTAAAGGGAATTTCACAATTTTTTTCCCTAATTTTATTTCTCCAACCAGGAGATCCTAATATTACTGTTGGGCTAATTATCCCTGGACAAGACCCCAATGTATGTAGTGGGTTTGATGGTATTGTATGATGGTGATGTTACTAAATGTAATGTATGAGGCCAGCTGTGAAGGCTCCTGAGATAAAATGTAGTTGTGAATTGTCAGAAGGCCTTTCTTGCTACCACTACGACCTCACACTTAATTTTTTTTTCTTAATGAATGTGGCTACGTAAAGTGTCTAGGGTAATGATATGTAGTGTGGTGTGATAGTTTATAAATACACCCACAGATATTTAAGAAGACTAATAATATTAACAAATGTTAAAATACACTGAACTAACTCACGTGTGTAAAATTTTTGATAGAATTATATTACATTTATTTGTTCTGGATCAAGTTTTATGTTGACCAGAACTTTTTTTAGGAAAAGGATTTAAAATTAATGAAAAAAATGCATGGAATGTTACATAATAAATGCAAGAGTGTACATATATAAGTACTAGACTAGTTAGTTTTATTAAAATGTTCTAGTAGTCATCTACTTGGGAGGATAGTTAATGCTTGTGCTGTTGGGGTGGCCTCATCACACCTGTCTATATTGACTACACAGTGTCCAGTAAATTGCAGGAATTTTATGGGGTATTAGCAACTAAAAGGCGTTGGTGAACTTCCAGCAGACCAGAGGCTCACTCATCTTGAAGAAGTAGCTCTGGTGCTGAAATCTGGTGGTCCCACCTCTCCGTGCTGGCGGGCAATAATAGTGGTCTCTGTCACAACGTACTGCACAGATACACTCGAGTAAAATCACCAACTGGATAGACACCGCCTTGTTGACAGCTGAAACTCACAGCTCTGCAATCAAAGTATTGGCTATGTGTCAAAATTCTATTCTCTACCCACGTCTGGACACAACACTGACACAACAACCACATCATACAGACAGGTCAGATCTCTCTGACCAAACAGCACATTTACCATGGTGGTTTTACATCAGATAGGTCCTCCCAGACTATAGATTCTGAAAAATATTTATTAGTTTCCTTCCCTAAAAGTGGATAGGTAATATGTTTCATTATTCTCAACACTTGATCTGTCTTTCCTAACCCTTGTTGGAGTTTATGTATATTGTTGGTCCCTAGACCCTGAACTGGGGCGGGGGGTCTAGAGCAAATCCCTACTTGTTTGTAAGGCTAGATTTCGATATGGCAGTATCAAATCACTCGAACATTAAACAATATTCAAAATATACAAAGAAATAATTTCAATCTTACCAGATTATGAATAAAGAACACAGAAATGCTAGCAAAACTCAGCTGAGCTGCTGGCTATAGTATGGCGTCCCTGAACTTATTTCACTTTATTTCATTTGGAAATCACCACACTTGCGTTTTCTGTGTCTATCACTGAACAACTATTGAGAAATGACCCCAAATCCGCGTCTAAGCGCCGACAATATGCTTGTCTGTGGCCAATCACTGCCTAGGTTTATTTTGAATTTCAAATTTCCTACACTAAAGTCATTTCAGTCATGCTTCAGTCAAGTATGGATTTTTATCTGTTAGTCTGTCCGTCTCTACTTGCGTTTTTACAAAAATGTACTTGATTTTTGAACCAACCTTTCTCTCCCCTCCAAAATTTTGTCGTTAAAAGTTATATTTAGACACAGCTCCCACCAATGTCCCTTCGCTTCCCTACTAAGTTGATTTGAACACCTGCGTTCTCAAGGTCGTGTTTTTTTGTGCAAATAGCGACACTTTTTATTCCATACAGTCTGTCGTTGATGTGAACAACACTGTCTTTTGTCATTATCTTCAATATTATCTATCCGTCTGTAAAATTAAGAACATATTAGTTCACTGCTCAGAATGGGCCATCCGGCCAGCTAATTTTTATATTCCTAACATTAATATTATGAAAAAGTTACTTTTTAAATTTTGTAATATTTCAACATCTGCGTTTAGCCGCTGAATTCAAATCAAGGGCTTGGTATCGCAAAAGCGTCCATTTCCGTACCTCGTGTCAATTTGGGGCCGTTCGTGAATTTTTACTTTCCTCCATCCCCCCGCAATCCTGGAGAGCCTACGCAATTATCATGTTTTATCTTGGAGGTATTTTACCGTTGTATCTCTTCATATTCACTACACATGTCTTTTAGCCAAAACATCACCAACCAAGATCTGCTTACTCGTAGCAAGCAAGAGGACATGCATACCATCATAGCTGGCAGACGCTGGAGCTGGGTTGGTCATGTCCTCAGAAGAGACCCCGATGCCATCACAAGAACAGCTATGCTTTGGACCCCTGAAGGAAAACGAAAGAGAGGCCGACCAAAAACAACTTGGCGGAGGACTGTGGAGGTTGAGATGCAAAGAATGAACAAGAGTTGGGGCACTGTACGAAGGATGGCCACCGACCGAGCAAAGTGGAATCAATTTGTTGTTGCCCTACAAGACGCCACTAGGCGTGATGGCCACTGACTGCTTTGACGGTCGGTGGTTAAGGATCTAAGAAGAAGAAAGAAGAAGACGTGTAGCATTGGGCAGAGCAATCTAACCTTTGAAGTGAAGACAAGAGTACGACAGGGATGCCCCTTATCAACCACTCTATTTTTAACAGTCATAGACTGGGTGATGCGCCAGACAACAGAGGGCAATCCAAGAGGAATAAGATGGACTACATTTTCTACATTGGAAGATCTGGAATATGCAGATGACATTGCACTACTAGCACATTCACATCAACACATCCAGGAAAAAACGGATAGACTTAATAAGTATAGCCAGAAGGTGGTCTTGAACATCAACTTAAAGAAGACAGAGGTCTTGACGCTCAATGTGAGCAACCCTGAGCCCATATCAGTAAGGAATCAGCAACTGGAACAGACAGATGCCTTCACATACCTAGGATGCATAGTAACACCAGACGGCGGAGCAAGCAAAGACATCAATAACAGAATGAACAAAGCAAGAACAGCCTTTTTTACTCTAAACAACATCTGGAAGTCCTCTCAGTACAGCACAAGCACAAAATTAGGATTATATCAGAGCTGTGTGCTTTCTGTGCTTCTCTATGGCGCGGAGAGCTGGAGAGTTACAGAGAAGGAAATGTCGAAATTGTCCTCTTTTCACACAACATGCCTAAGAAAAATTCTCCGAATCTTTTGGCCAAATACCATCACCAACCAAGATCTGCTTACTCGGTGCAAGCAAGAGGACATGCACACCATCATAGCTGGCAGACGCTGGAGCTGGGTTGGCCATGTCCTCAGAAGAGACCCCAATGCCATCACAAGAACAGCTATGCTATGGACCCCTGAAGGAAAACGAAAGAGAGGCCGACCAAAAACAACTTGGTGGAGGACTGTGGAGGCTGAAATGCAAAGAATGAACCAGAGTTGGGGCACTGTACGAAGGATGGCCGCCGACCGAGCAAAGTGGAGTCAATTTGTTGTTGCCCTACAAGACGCCACCAGGCGTAATGGCCACTGATTGCTTTGACGGTCGGCGGCTAAGGATCAAAGAAGAAGAAGCTTTTGTATCAGCAACGAGTGGTCAATTGTGTCAAATACTTTGTAAAGGTCGATTAATAATACTCCATTTTTTTTTTCGCAGTTGATATTAGAATGCCAGATTTCGATAATCTTAGTCAACAAGGATTGACAAGAGTGTTTGGGTCAAAATCCAGAATGGTTTTCATGTATAAGATTGTAGCTGTTCGGTGAAGAAAGAATATGTTTATACATGTGTCGTTCAAGAGGCTTAGTTATGACTGATAGTAGGAAATCGGCCGGTAGTTTGTGACGACATTAATATCACCTTTTTTAGGTATTGGTACCACTAAGCCTGTTTTCAGTCGTTGAGGAAACACTTTCTTTGTGAGGCACAGATTGTAAATGTGAGTGAGTGAGTCGCATACAACAGGCTCTGCAATCTGAAGTATCCTCGAAGATATTCCATCTTCACCGCACGATTTCTTCTGAGGTAATGATTTAATTAAAATAGAGACCTCCAAGATTGACAGTAAAGGTAATTCAGGAAGGTGGGCTTCGTTTAACCTCGATTGAACGAAATCAGAAAGAGCAGTACAATTCAGTTGCTGATGATTTATCCCGGATGTTCGTGCGATCGACGAGAAGAACTGGCAAAATTCATCAGCATTAATGTTTGTAGCTTGCTGTCGGAGGTTATGCCGGCGTACATTTGTGAGAAGGTTAATAGCGCTCCAGATTTTAGATGAGCTCCGGCCGTCGTCAATAATGGATCTGAGGTGCTGTCTTTTAGATTTCCTTAAAATGTACTGCGCTAAGTTTCTATATTTTCTATAGCTTGCATGGTCTCCAATCTTCTTGAAATAGTCTCGCTGTTGCCTAGTTTTCAGGTATTCCAAAGTTATCCATGGAGGCATAATTCTTGACTTGACACGTTTTATACGCACAGGAGCATGTTTTTTAAGAACTGAAGTGAATGCTGTCAGCCATATTTCTAGGGCTTCAGTCATGTCAGATACTCCATAGATTATCAAAACGTGTCGCTAAGAGATCAGACAAGAACTTGGAGCTATCAAAGTTCTTGAATATTCGTGCTTCTGCAACCTGGTGACAGAGTTTAGGAATTCGAACTCCCTTTTTGGTCCAGGTGCAACATATGGGGTAGTGATCGCTTAGACCACATACGGGAACGCAGACTTCAATGATGTGAGCAGTGTTAGTAACATACAGATGATCCATGCAGGTTGATGACTTGTCTGTGACACGGGTTGATAGCGAAATCAACTGGTTCAGGTTGTACAGGGCATACAAATTATCCCAATTAACGTTTCGCTTCAAGGCATCAATATTGAAGTCTCCCATTATTAATAGTTCCAAAGAAGTTATCCAGACTTTGTCCATCATGTCCGAGAACTGATCTGGCCATTCCATTCTGGCATCCGAATTGCGATATATAAAGCCAATTAATATAGAGGTAGTGTGTGGGAGTCTGTCTTCCAGCCACATGCATTCAACTTCAGGACATTCGAGATCAACACGTCTTATAGCTTTGATGCTTGTGCGCACATAGGCAGCCACACCAGTTTCAAATCTAATTGATGGATCCCGACTGAAAATTTCATAATTTGCAATTTGCAGTTCTTGGTTAGAAATGTGTTCATTAAGTCTAGTTTCTGTTACACCAAAAATATGAAAGTGTGCATTGTTATTATAGAGTATGGAAGTAATTTCAGCCAATTTACTCACATTGTAGAGATGACAAACATTCAGATGTCCCAACCTGAGTCCCAGACGTTTTGGGTATTCCGTTGTGATTGTGGGAGCCATATTTTGTGAAATTGATGATCACTAAAATTTCATTGATAACAGGGCTGTTGAAAGTATAAATGTGGTAGATTAGGACGTGCAGGGTGATGCACGGGGTAGAATGAGGTTGTGGGATATCCCTGTGTTCTTGTTGTGGGATGGGAGTTTGCTGACCAGTATGATCTCCCGGCATAAGGTAAATAGTCCAAGTGTCTTTGTTGTAGCGAGAAATTAGAAAAGGTTGGGCACAGATGTTGATACGCAGGAAGATGGTACAAATGCGGTGACGGGGGGTAGGCTTCTTGTGTCTGTGACATTGATGGTTGGAGTGTATCAGGACATGAAGACTGAGTTTGTTGAGTTGCTTCGTTTGTACACTTTTGAGGATAGAGTCTATCACGTCGTTCCTGTTGAGTAAGTGCAGAAAACATAGGTGGTTGTTGCTGTAGGGAGACATCACAAGCTGTTTCCTGCACTTCGCGATTTATAAGAACAGGTGTGATTTGATGTTCCTGCTTATGAGATGATGTTGAGGGGGTGTTGTTAGAAGTAGTAAGTAATGGTGGAAAGTCAAGGTCATAATTACTATCCGAGAAGCAGGTATTCACTGTTGATAGATGACTGGTTGGATTTTGAGATCCTGGTGTGTGGCCGACTCCTTTGAAGGTGCGTTCTTGATACCTGACGTTTGTTGCTAGCTTGCTGATTCTTGCAATATCACCGCTGTAAAGATGTTTTTTAGGGGCTCCTGATTTCGCAAGGAAGTACGACGAGTGATCAATGAATTTATAGTTGTGTTTGACACAGTGCCTCTTAAGTTTAGAATTGTTGACATCAATGGATTTGCGGTAATGGGCTCTGACTGGAGGAATAATGGACGAGAAGTAGATTTTCGCATTAGGGAATAACGAATGGAATTTTGATGTGATTTGGTTTAGATCAGCTTGGGACCTTTCAATACCTTTGAGCGAGTCTGATAGACCTATATGAGTAGTTACTTTGGTGACAGTGGGATCAGACGGAAAACGTTTAAGGAGTGACAGCAAGTCCTGAGTAAATGTCCAGTTCTTGAAGCGAACAGTGACCGAGTTTATATCGTTTGTTAACAATTTAGATTTTTGTAATTCCTTGACATTCTGGTCCCCGAAAATAAGGTGCTTCCTTTTATTCTGAATCCTTCTGTTAGAGCCTGATAGGACGTGCCCGTTCTTGTGTTACCTGTGTGCTCTGATTACTGGATTTCTGATAATAACGCACGCTGTGAGTTATTCGTCTTGGCGGAGAGTGCCGATTTGAAATTGTTACAGGGATTCTGCAAACATTATCTGCATTGTCTATAATTAATTTCGGAGAATTCAGGACACTTTCTCGGTTGTGATGGAGTTTTAGTTGCGTAATGGTTTGCTGGGTAGATACATCACGGGTAGATACATGCAGCAATAAATACGAAGTTAAGATATGGCATCAATCTCGAACTTGACCGGACACACTAACCGCCGTCATCTCAAGGACGGTGGAAGCTCTACGGTGCCGAGTTCTTATATTCTTAGTTTTCATTACGAAGATTTGAATAATACGAAGGGTGGCTTCCATGAAGATACAATGCGTTACGATCCAGACAAAGCTCAGCAAGAATCTGGACACACTAGCGGCACGCCATGACAAGACGTGCCGAAGCTCTACCAAAGCTTGCCAAGAATAAATAGAGTATCAATCATGATACATGAATGAGCCAGGTTTGGCTAATGCAAATGCTCCACACAGGGAGATACTATAATATATAATTCATTGAGTCTCCCCACGACTTAGGGGCCAAGACTTAGATCAATATGCGTCGAAGACGTCTGCCCTTAACGAAGGACTTTATGGATCTGCTCAAACATCATTGCTGTTTGGCAACAAATCGATCGCACCAAGTTGCGCTATTTTGTTCAAATATAGTGCACGAAGGCACGCAAATAATTAAACATATTATTACTCTAGATGCGCTCACATGTGTGTCTACAAAAGACTAGACCCCCATGTGAGGATCTCAAACACTTAACTCCCAAGCGAAAAAGGACTTAACAGTTTACACCGACCCACGGAGAAAAAAGGCGCAGCCTTTTTATTTATTTACGAACATAATACCGAACAAAAGAGTGAGGTCGATCAAATTCTATTATATAACAACAGAGAGATACAAGATATGTTAAGTCATTATAAAGAAACCAACAATAGTGGGATGTAAGTGTGTAAAGACCAAATTCAAACAAAGATGAAATATATCAACTACGGACAAAATAGAAACCAATAAGTGGAAAGTGAAATGAGCAGATGAAATGAAATGAAGAATGACCACCAATGAAATGTGTATTGTGAAATAAAACAATGATAAAACATGGCAACAAATTAAATTGAAAAGTGGATTGTGTGTGAATAAACACAAGTGTGGTAAACCAGAATGGAACAAAAAGCAATACTAATATTAAAACAAGAGAATAAAGCAACACTCCAAATAGAGTATGATAGGCGAGAGAAAAAATAAGATAAGTAACTAATAAGGAATTTATCACTGGTATCAGTAACTAATACCGCGCACAAATAGTTGCTAACGTTGCACAACTAAGTGCTGCGTAATGAGAATAAATAATAGTGTCAGAAAAAACACACTTGCTAAATGTTTACGAACGAAATGTTTCGAAATGAGATTCCCGTTTAAATAATACTGTCACTTGCTAAAAGTTCAGCAACTAACTGTTGTGTACGAATAAAATGTTATTAATGTAACACATGTAAAAAGAAAATGTTTAATCGAAATGAGAAGTGAATTAATCGAACATGCGCTAGTCAATAACTAACTCCACACTAATCACAATAACTAACTCCCCACTAGCTGAAAAGTGTGCTAAGGAACTAGCAAAAGGAGTCATGAAAATAAAGTAAGTTAATGGTTGACAAATAAAATCACTCATAGTCACTACAAAAGTCAAGTTAGTTAATAACGTGCACAAAATAGTTAAATTGTGGCGTATAAGAAAACGACATATCCACTGGTGAGGGTAGTGCTCCAAAACGAAAGTATTACGTGGCGTCATCGTATCAAGGCAGAAGTACATCAGTTATGACGTGGCAGCGCAGTGGCGGCACAATATCAGAGGTCCAGCGGGCCCGGGAGAATCTTGTGACATCTGGACAGTATGTCAGCCATGACATTGTCAGAACCTCGGATTGCTCGAATTGAGAAATGGAATGGTTGTAATGGGATCGCGTATCTAGTAGATTTTGAGTTCCTTAAGTCCTTGTTCTGTAGCGCAGTTAGGGCTCGTTGATCAGTTTCCACGATAAAATGTGCGCCGAGAAGAAATCGCTGCAATTTGAGTATTGACCAAACCATAGCCAATAACTCACGATCCAGTACCGAGTAATTACGTTCCGTTGCAGTTAGCTTCCTGGATACATACATGACAGGGTGTAGAGTTCCAGAATATTTCTGCATCAAGGAGGCTCCGATCCCCATAGAAGATGCGTCACTGCGAAGTATAAAAGGAATATCTGCGTTTGGTAATCGTAAGATAGGAGCAGATGAAAACATTATTTTAATCTTATCTAAAGTGGCCTGGCACTCTGGAAACCACTGTACCATGTTAGGCCACCCTTTCTTTAGTAGGCTAGAAAGAGGCGCAGTGATAGATGATAGGTGGGATATGAATCATCCATAGAATTTAATTAAAACAAGAAGACTACGGACCTGTTTTTTAGTCTTAGGAGCAGTGATACTGAGGATCTTAGAAGTCTTATGGTCCTCAGTTTGCAAGAGACCATGACAAACACGGGGGCTCAAAAAAGAGATCTCACTGAAACCAACATGGGCTTTAGACGGTTTAGCCGTCAAGTTGTGAGAACGAAGTGTAGACAAAAGTGAACAGAGACCACTAAAGTGATCATCCCAAGAGTTACTAAAAAGGCAAATATCATCGAGATAAGCAATAACATCAGAACAATGAGAGAGAATACGATGCATCGTGCGTACGAAAGTAGCAGGAGCGTTGACGAGACCAAAAGGCTTGAAGTTCCATTGGAACAGACATCGAGGCGTAGAAAAGGCTGTGAGAGGTTTGGCGCGTTCAGTAAGTGGAACTTGCCAATATCCCTTTGATAAGTCGAGTTTTGTGAAGAAAATCGAGTTAGAGAGCTTGATAAGCAAATCCTCTAACAAAGGCATGGGTTCCGAATCAAATTTAGAAACTTGATTTAATTTGCGATAATCAATACAGAGACGTATGTTATTGTCCTTTTTCCTAACAATAACTATAGAAGAAGAGTATGACGAAGAAGATGGTTCGATTATGTTTAACCGTAGCATTTCATCCAATTCTTTTTCCACTTGAGTTTTAAAATGTAGTGGAATTGGAAAATGGCGGACTCTAATAGGATTGTCATCAGTCAGTAAAATGTCATGTGTAATGACAGATGTCCGACCAGGGATGTCAGTAAGGACATCTTGAAAAGACTGTAATAAAGAAGAGACTTGCTGTTGTCTTTCTGTAGAGAGTTCAGGAGAAATAGTTACATTTTCCCAAGATTCCGTTGAATGTAACGGGACAACAGGAAGAGGAAGAGGCACATCAGAGAAAGTTGATTCCTCCTCTTGAATAACCGACAAAGAGGCATAATGACTAAGACGACAAGGAGGGTCGTCAGTCGCCTGAAAGACAGAATGAAGATAGTCTGGACGGGTATGAAATTCCATCAACATGTTAATGTGAAAGGTTTTATGTTTCCCGTCAATGTCAACAACATAGTCGACGTCAGAGATTTTTGACACAATTGTAAAAGGGACTTTCCAGGCAATAAGAAGACGATTGTCTTGACGAGGAAGTAGAACATAGGCATCGTCACCAGGCGAGAGTTGTCGCAGACGTCTGTATCTATTAAGGAAGAGTCTCGCCTTTTCTTTGGTGGACTCTGACGCAGAGGTAGCCAACCTGCATGCGTTAATAATTTTCTGTCTTAACGCGATGACATACTCGTAAGAAGACTGAGTATCATCATTAATGTCATCGGCAGTGAGTAGGTCGTGAAGTAAAGACATGGGACCACGAGGTTGTGCACCGAAAACGAGCTCGAAGGGTGAAAAACATGTTTGATCATTTTGCACTTCCCGATAGGTGAAAAGCGCTGCGGGTAAAACCCTGTCCCAATCCTGAGGATAGTCACCAGTTATCTTCCCAAGTAACTGCTTAAGTGTCCTGTTTTGACGCTCAACTAACCCATTTGACATCGCGTGAAACACACTACTGAGAGACCTGTCAATGTGGAGCATGGCCATTACTTGAGACATAGAGTCGGACACAAACTGTGTACCATGATCAGACAAAGTCTTCTTGGGAAAACCCAAACGAGACAAAAATTAGCCAGAGAGCATCTGCAACATCAGCAGAAGAAATGCTCTTAAGAGGTATAGCCTCTGGCCACCGAGTACACATGTAAATACTAGTAAGAATGTAACGGTGTCCCGTGGCAGACATGACCGATAAAGGGCCGATAATGTCGATTGCCATAGAAACTGTTAGTCATTTTTCGCGTGGGAGTTAAGTGTTTGAGATCCTCACATGCGGGTCTAGTCTTTTGTAGACACACATGTGAGCGCATCTAGAGTAATAATATGTTTAATTATTTGCGTGCCTTCGTGCACTATATTTGAACAAAATAGCGCAACTTGGTGCGATCGATTTGTTGCCAAACAGCAATGATGTTTGAGCAGATCCATAAAGTCCTTCGTTAAGGGCAGACGTCTTCGACGAATATTGATATAAGTCTTAGCCCTTAAGTCGTGGGAAGACTCAATGAATTATATATTATAGTATCTCCCTGTGTGGAGCATTTGCATTAGCCAAACCTGGCTCATTCATGTATCATGACTGATACTCTATTTATCCTTGGCAAGATTTGGTAGAGCTTCGGCACGTCTTGTCATGGCGTGCCGCTAGTGTGTCCAGATTCTTGCTAAGCTTTGTCTGGATCGTAAAGCATTGTATCTTCATGGAAGCCACCCTTCGTATTATTCAAATCTTCGTAATGAAAACTAAGAATATAAGAACTCGGCGATGACGGCAGTTAGTGAGTCCGGTCAAGTTCGAGATTGATGCCATATCTTAACTTCGTATTTATTGCTGCATGTATCTACCCGTGATGTTACTGTCGTCTTCGTACAATAAAGTCTCCCCGGCTCAAAAAAGCAGAGAAGGCCACTCTCCAAACCTCCGATGTCTTGCGGGCAGTGTTAGGATGTGCAAGAACATGGACAGGAAGACTCCACAACTTCCCCACTGAAGACACGCCCACGGCGACCGTTGCCTCAATTGGCTGTGTGTGGTATACCCGGAAACGGGGCCTCCCAGTACTGAGGCACAGTTAAGTCCCCGATGTCACTTATCGGTGCAGAGTTGAGAGAGATGGCTGAGCATCACAATCCCCCCTGTGTTGCAGCATGATGAGAACCCAGCATTGCACACTGAGCTTGGGGGGAATCACTTGGGCACCAGACTTAATACTGGCTCTTGACTGGATGGCCGCATGCAGGAGATTTCTACAATGGAGGGTTGGCAGGTGGTGGGTATCTGGAAGTGGCTCTGTGCAGGACGTGAGGATTCCTTGGGAGAGCCCAGAACCAGAGCACAGCATTGTGCAAGCTCTGCATAGTTGGAGAGCCCCCTGGATGGCGGGGAATGCACAGTGTGCTACCCCACCTATCCCCAACTGCTAACTTAGAACCAGAAGTGGGGTCCTCTGTATGCGTGCCAGGCCAGGATAAAATGCATGTGAAAGAGACTGGAGCTCAGAACTCCCTAACTCAAAGTTGCAGGATGGCAGAAAAGCCATGGGAAAGACAGGGCTATTTTGAAGATAACCATATTTTCACCATACGAGCTCGGACGCCGCCTCGGTAAACAAGGTCCGCGCAGAGCAGTGACACCCCCAGGCTGCTTGCGAATAGTCTACTACTGGGAACATAAACAGATTAGGGATGAGCCCACTCTCCCGTTGAACAGGTGCTAAAGTCATAGATACTGGGCCAGAAGGCGCACCGGAAACCACAGTATCACGCAACTCGCTTTTTTTTTCTATGGAGAGTACACCGTCAAATAAATCTCGTACTGGTGCTCGCCCTGTGGAGCTCCACCAGGCAGGTGCAGTGCCGGGCTCTGAGCCTCGACAGAGCACACCCTCAGCTACTGGAGGACCCTCTAGACCGTCTTGTGGAGTCAGCAGACGGCGGAGGAGAACTACTGACCAAAACAAAACAGAAAAAGAGAAACCCAGAGTGCCACTTGTCATGATGCACTGGAATGCAGAGGGAGTGAAACAGCAAGCAGGCTGGATACAGCAAAAAGACAGAGCTGGAAAACATCTTGTATGAGAAGCAAGTCAGTGTTTGCTGTATCCAAGAGACTCACTTGAAAGCAGATCAAACCTTTAAAATAAGGGGATATCAATGCTTCAGATCCGACAGAAAAGATAGACGAAAAGGAGGAGTACTTACTCTTGTAAGGAATAACATTCCTGCACACGAAAGGAAAACCTTCATGGATGGAGCAGAATATCAGCTGTTGCAGATAAAGGTAGACAAGATGGAAATAGAACTCCTGAACTATTACTGTCCGAACAACAAACCCCTGAGTCTCAGCTCTATACAGGTACCAGCCACCAACTTTATAGCAGTTGGAGACTTTAATAGCCACTCCCAGAGCTGGGGCTATAACCATCTGGATCACAGAGGTGAAGAGGTTGAAACTTGGCAAGATGATCACTCCCTAATCCTAGTCAATAATGCCACAGATACTCCTACCTTCTACTCCAGAGGATGGCACACAACTTCAACACCAGATCTTGCCTTCTCCACACCAGATATAGCTGGATCTATTAGTAGAGAAGTAGGAGACCAACTAGGGGGAAGCGACCATCGTCCAATCTTTCTTACTGTCCAGAGTGCAACTCTCAGTACAGGCCCAGCCATTACAAGATGGAACTACAAAAAAGCCAACTGGGGTTTATTAAGGCATCAGGTGAACACGCTGCTGTCTACCCTCAAGGTACAGAACAGAGACATTAATGAAGTGGTAAAAGACTTCAACAGATGCATACTACAAGCTGCAAAAGAAACCATTCCCAAAGGATGCCGGCGTAACTACATACCATACTGGTCCAGCACACTCCAAGAACGCCAGGAAGCTATGGACAGGGCTAGAAAGGACGCAGAGTCTCAGCCTTCACTTGAAACCCACAACAAATGGAAAAAGGCTGTAGCAGAGTTTCAGAGAACAAAGCTAGAAGAAAAACGGAAAAGCTGGAGAACTAAAACGGCATCGCTGAACCTTGAGAAAGACGGCAGGAAACTTTGGAGATTAGTCAAGTCTCTAAATGAAGAGCGTTCCTCACCTAGGCAGACTATCACATTGGATGAAGGTGGCAAACTTTTCAGAGGAAAACAAGCTGCAGACTTGTTTGCTAGAAGATACAGTTCAGAAAGCAACTTACCCATTAACATAGATCATCAGAGAGAGATAAGAAAAGAAATACTGGCAACCATGGGACAGACAGATACTCCTGCCCCAATGAGGGAACCCATCACACTAGGAGAACTACAGAAGGCTATTGCCAAGCTTAAGTTTCAAAAGTCACCCGGCCCAGACAAAATCAGCAATGAAATGCTAGTAAATCTGAGCTCAGCAGCAAAGACAAAACTGCTTGAGATATTCAACCACAGCTGGTTGAAAGGAACGGTACCCCAAGTATGGAGAGAAGCCATCACAATACCCATATTAAAGAAAGGGAAATGTAAGACCGAGGCTGCAAGTTACCGGCCAATCAGTCTCACAAGCTGTGTTGGGAAGACTATGGAGCGAATAGTCAACCACAGATTGAAATGGTATTGAGAGTCTGAGCAGATCCTGGTGCCGGAACAAGCTGGATTTAGAGAATGCTACAGTATAGAAGACCAAGTTACTTACTTGTCTCAAGCAATAGAAGATGCCTTCCAGGAGAAGAAAAAGGTCCTAACGATCTGGGTCGAATTCAAGCAGGCCTTTGACAAGGTGTGGAAAGATGGCCTCATTGCAAAACTTAGGAGAAGTGGAATCCAAGGCAACATGATGAAATGGATCCAGTCATACTTGCATAACAGGAGAACTAGAGTCACTCTTGACGGTCTGCAGAGCAGAAAAGTGTTGCTCCATCAGGGGGTACCTAAAGGAGGAGTAATTTCCCCAACACTCTTCCTTGTTTACATCAATGACCTGGTGAAAGATCTCCCTGCAGGAGTTAAAGCTGCCTTATATGCAGATGACCTAGTACTCTGGTAAAAAAAAAAGGTAAAGGAACCCGTTACACGCCCATTGAGGCATATTGGGAATATGGTGTTAGGCCCATATTATCTTGACCGTCGGCACACGAGGGGTGATGTGGTCGGCATCACGCCGGCCGCCTTAACCTTCCCAGAGTAGCTCTGGTACCCATTCGGGGCTGGGTCGACCCAGGAGCCGTTTGTGGCCTAAAAATTTTTCCGCCTCATCTGGGGATCGAACCATAGACCACTGCGCTAGGAAGCCAGTGCACTAACCACTATGCTACCGCGGCTCCTTTAGTACTCTGGTGCGCTGATGAAAATGTCACCACAGCAAATTATAGAATGCAGCAGGCAGCAGACATGCTAGTGTCATGGGCAGAGAAATGGCTTATCACAATAAACACAGACAAAACCTCCACAACACTGTTCTCCCTCGCCCCCAAGGACAAATCAGCTAACATACACCTAGGGACAACCGTGGTCAAGGAAGAAAGCTACCCCACCTATCTTGGGGTGACATTTGACCAAAGGCTTACATGGAATAAGCATATTGAAAATGCAGAAGGAAAGGCCCGAAGACGACTAGGCATACTCAGAAAATTAGCAGGTACCAACTGGGGAGCAAATGAACGAAATCTAAAGAAGATTTATAATGGAGTAATAAGACCACACTTAGAGTTTAGCTCAGCAGCATGGTCATCAGCTGCTAACTCACATCTGCAGTCTTTGGACAAGGTGCAAAATCAAGCTCTCAGGCTCATTACAGGAGCCATGAAAACTACACCAATAACAGAGATGCAGAAGGTTGCTGGATTACAGACATTGTCCCATAGAAGAGACACAAAAACCATGATCCAGATGGATAAGTACTACAGTATGCCAATGCACCCAATGAAGGCAAGACTAGATGATCTGGCATTGGGACGTCTAAAGCGTAGCAGCTTTGTGCATCGGGGAAAAAGACTTATAAGACAGCATCAAGAAGACCTATCCATGAAGACAACATCACTGAAGCCCACCCTATACCCTGTACCATGGGAGCAGGCCAGCAGTGCCCTCCAAATTAATACATCAGTCAGTGGTCTCACAAGTGGATGTGAGTATAATGATCTGCAAAAACGAACTGCTACATTGAGTATGATCCAAGAAAGCTATCCCGATCAATCATGGATACATGCTTATACAGATGGATCAGCAACTAATGCTGTTAGGAATGGAGGTGCCGGTATCTTTATCTCATATCCTGACAACCACTATGAGACTAGGCACATTCCCACTGGTAAATTCTGTTCCAACTATACAGCTGAGGTTCAAGCTCTAGAGCAAGCTGCAAATATGATTTATAACACCAACTCTGACTGCCACCAGGTAGTCATCCTCACAGATGCACTGTCTGTCCTGCAAGCTCTCAAGGGTGGTAAACTCCCGCATCTGAGAAATGAACTAAACAAGGTAGCTGCCAAAAAGAGAACCATACTTCAGTGGGTACCATCTCATTGTGGTGTACCCGGAAATGAAAAGGCAGATAAACTTGCAAAAAAGGGAGGAGAATGTGAACAAGAAGATAATGAAGTCACATACTTTGAGAAAAAGAGAGCTATCCAGACTATCAGAAGAGAACAGAACCAACCCAAAGATGACTATCACACTCTCGACCGGCAGGGACAGATAACTATTTTTCGACTCAGGACAGGGCATAACAAACTGAATAAACACATGCACAAGCTACGATTGTCTGCTTCACCACTGTGCACATGTAGATTAAACGAACAAACTGCTGAGCATGTTCTACAGGACTGTCCTCTGTATGACCAGTTAAGAAAGATATACTGGCCCAATGACTCAACACTAAACTCAAAGCTATATGGAGTTAAAGAGGAACTTCAAACAACAGTCGAATTCATCATGAGAACTCGTCTGACGGTGTAATCATCAAAGATGCGATCGCAAGAAGAAGAAGAAGAAGTACAATAAAGTTCCTCGTCAATGATATATTTTCGACAATGAGTCCAGCCTGCTTGATTTCCCAGTTGGTCTATCTTATGATCCGGACATTACTGTTGTGCTGGTACCGTCATGTTCAACAAATTCTACGGACCCTAGACATTCGCTTTATTATAAAAACTGTCGGCCACAAACAGTAAGCCCGACCTTTTCTGACATCACCCGTGTCAGCAGTACCCCCTACAACAGGCATTTGTAACAGCTGGTGGGCCAGAGTACGGTGATAATTTTTTTTTACAAGTCTCCCCCCCCCCTCCCCCCGCCAAAGACTCTAAATTCTGCCATGTTGTTAACAAGGGGTAGGAGGTGGAGAAGCCCGGGGTTCCTGAGATGACATTCAATAATAGTTGTGGTGACCAGTGTAGGGGCACACTGATGGCATCATTTCACCCCTTAAGTAAGTTTAAACAAAGTAAATTAAAAGTGTCAAATTGTGTGGATGTGCGTGTTTTTTCTTCCTAGTCCCTGTCATGTTGTTAATAAGGGAGGGTGGGGGGTGGGAAATGTCTGGAGTGTTTGATGTCTTCCTCTTCTTCGTTCACTCTCAGACGTCAGCTTGAATATGTTCAAAGAAAACAGAGGTCAGTCTGAGGCCGTTGAAATCTCCGTAGATCTTTTCTAGGAACGGCACAAGTGATGACCATATGCGCTTTCTGTTCCTCTTATGGTGGTATTACAGCTTTCATCTGCCATCATCAGTTTGCATTATGCGAACACCCGCCATATCCTCACTAATCCTTATATATTCATTTTTATTCTTGCTATACCCGATTTTACTATAATGTGTAGCTCTCAAGGTGTGTCTATTCTCAACACATGTTCTTCAGCTAAGGGTTGATTGAACGACTGTAAATAATCTAATATTAGTATTCCCTGTTGTACGTATCACGTGATAAACCAACACAATTTAAAAACAAATATGGCGGCGAGTCCAGAGGATAAGTTTGAAGCTGCCGTGAAAGTAATCAGGGGTTTACCGAAAAATGGTTAGTATAGTGCCCTGTATATACAGGGCACTAGGTTAGTATGCTGGTACCGTGTTTTGTATTAGGTTCATTCCGATATTACCGAATTGTCTTTGATTCAGATATAAGTAAATCGGTTCAGTTAGAAAGTCTGTTTAGATTATAGTAGCTACGACGAGTCTGCAAGTCAATCGATAAGTAGGCCTAAGTGCCAATCAGATAGGCCTATAGCCTACCGTACACAACACACGCCCATAACATGAAAATTTTCATATAGGGCCTACTCTTTTTGTCCAATAACGTAACAGGAGGTATAAGTCCAAAAAGAATAATTGGCATTAGGCTATAGACACTGCTGAAATTAAATACGCTATATGCCTATATATCATGATTATAACCCAGCAGAGGTTGAACGAAATATGGCCTACTTTTCCTCATTAAAAAAAGGTCAGAATTGTTATCACATAAGTGTCAATAAGATAGCGAAATTATGGGTAAAAGGCTACGACAGTGGACAAAGTCCGCCATGTTGACACATATGGCCAGACTGTTTTATGTTTACATTACAGTTAGTCTTGACCTAACCCAACCCTGTTTCAAGCAGCTAGCCTTAACCTAACACCAACCCTTTTTCAAGCTTTGTCAAAATGAATAACAGCCGAAAAAGAATGAAATAAAAAAAAAAACACATTCCAACTTGAAGCAAAAATACCCAGTGTTTGGCCAATATAGCAGCATGACACGCGCCCCCCAGTCTACTATCGCTGCTTCAGCCAAATTATGTTTATTATTCACAATCCATTTTCGATTCTGTTCAGTAAAGTTCACTATTGAGTTTTGTTCATGACACCAACCTGCCAGCTAGCCACTAAGATTTTTTAAGGGCCAGTTAAAGCAACCAAATATGCAGACTGTGCATTTACATGACTAAACCAATTATTATCATATATCCAGACACATTAAGGTGAAAAGAAGTTGAGAGGGACACACATCTGATTTTACCCATTGGGCTATCAGTTTGTGATACTTAGCTGAAGCTGGTTGTGTGCATGTGAGCTTATTTGTGAGGTCTTTCAAATTGTCGGCAATTATAACTTGCGATACAGCGTTACGATTATCTTTCCATTTACAAATGCAACTTCCTGTACAGCATTATAATAGCCAAGTCAGCGTATCTGAAAACTTTTTTCTTCTACTATTATAAATTGCGATTTTATGATTACTGTTTTGTCTACTTCTACAACTTCTGATACAGCATTATGATAACCATAACAGCATAGCTGTGTGTGACACAGCGTTCTCTCTTTCATCTACATTTACCACTACAGATACACAGTTATGATTACTAGGTTAGAGTTAAGATTAATGTAACTTATTGTTACGATATGAATACAGTTAATATTTGCTTTGCAAATAATAATTCACCACAGGATGCAGGTACAGAAATATATTTTCTAACACTGAACCATAATCCTGTTTCCAGCCCCCCCTTTTTTTTAAAATTAACGTTGGACACACATTGAGGCCGTATGAAAAAAAAAAAAAACTACAAATAAACTACAAAATACTAACTTTGCATACGTTAGTAATTAAAAAATACACACCTCATATCATATTTCGCGAGCTAACTTATTGAAGCAATTACAACTTGTGATTCGCTGTTACAATTACCAGGTTAGTCTAGCAAAAGATGGTTTTGTGTGTGCGTGCACTTTGTAATCTGCAGTTACAAATTGCGATACAGTGTAACCATTACTATATTTATGTTAAGATCCGTAGAATGAAAAAAAAAAACAACAAAACACACAAATAGTAATACGTCTTACAAGGAAAAAAGGCAAGAAAAAAAACCTATGTTACGGCCACAAGGCCTTCGTCAGGGACAGACAAACATGAAACTATAGTAATATGAGAAAAATAATCCCTGATGTTAAGATCCCCAATTCGTTTCTTTTTGCCTGTCACTAATTACTTTTGAAAGAACCTCAAAAGGATACAGATTAGTGATTAGATTAGCACTAAGTGTCATTGTTGTGCGATTTGTAGCCATTCCAACTTGCAAAAATATTTGCAAAAATAAAGCGATGCTGGAGACATGGTTACCGATTCGGCGTGAGGATTTATGGTTATAGCTTCATACGTTAATACCAGTACCTATAGCTGTTTAAGTTTGTTTAATGCAATTAATTTAGGGGGTCAAAGTGGCTACAAGGTATGGTGTCCACCTCTAATTCTAAAGGTGCTGGGTTCGCTCCCAGTACAGGGAATATAATTAATGGACATTTTTTCAGTACTAGTGGTTCCTAATGACATCATACTCCCCCTAATCTCCTGGGTAGTGAGATTGGATGCCTAGCCTTCTCGGATAAGGGTGAAAAAATAGGACGTTTCGTGTGCAAGTTGCGCACGGTTAAAAATTCCTTGGCAGTTGGAAATTGTAAAGAGTAGGCCATACGGCTGCTGCCCTCATTCATTCATAACCCTCCACTCCCAAAGGAGCATAGGCCTTCAACAAACACATGCCAAGTCCTCCTGTCCCGTGCCATCATCTCAAGTTCTTTCCATGTTCTCCTCATCATTTTCACCTCTGTTTCCAACTCTCTTCTCCATGTACTTCTTGGTCTTCCTCTGCCTCTCTTGCCCTGGGGGTTCCAGAACAAGGACTGCCTTGTAATGCTATCAACAGGTTTCCTCAGTGTGTGTCCTATCCATCGCCATCGTCTTCTTCTCATCTCTTGTTCCACTGGCACTTGTCTAGTTCTTGTCATCAGTTCCACGTTGGTAACCTTGTCATACCATTTTAATCCCTCTATTCTACGCAAGCACCCATTTATGAAAGTCTGTAGCTTTTTGGTTGTTGTCTTTGTTGTTCTCCATGTCTCCGAGCCATACAATAGGACTGACTTCACATTTGAGTTGAAGATTCTTATTTTCGTGTTGGATCCGATTTCTCTTGATCTCCATATATTTCCCAATGCAATGAAAGCTCCTCTTGCCTTTTGTATTCTTATTTTGATATCACTGTCTGTCCCTCCAACTTTGTCTATATTACTGCCAAGATATGTGTATGATTCTACATCTTGTATTGGTGTTTCTTCAAGTTCAACCCTGTTATCATTACCTGCATTTATTCTCATTATTTTTGTCTTTTCCCTGTGTATTTTCAGACCCAATTGCTGTGACCTCTCATCGAGTGTTTTCAATTTTTCCTGCATCTGATTACGGTTATGGGACAGAAGAGCCAAGTCATCAGCAAAATCCAGATCATCCAACTGCTTAGTCAGAGTCCACTGGATTCCATTTCTGTTGTGTGTTGTCGATGATCTCATAACCCAATCTATTGCCAGCAAGAAAAGAAATGGAGACAAGAGGCATCCCTGTCGTACTCCTGTTCTTATCCCAAACGGTTCTGTAAGCTGTCCTTCGTGAAGAACTCTGCATGTCATGTCTTCATATGTTTTCCTTATTAAATTAATGATCTTCAGGGGAACTCCATAATGCCTCATCAATTTCCAAAGTGATTCTCTGTCTACACTGTCAAATGCCTTTTCGTAGTCCACAAATCCGATGTATAGTGGTGAATTCCATTCCAGACTTTGTTCAACTATTATTCTCAAAGTGGCTATCTGGTCTGTACATGATCTGTTTTGTCGAAAACCTGCTTGTTCATCTCTCAGTTTCTTGTCTATGGACTCTTTTAATCTCTCAAGGATAATCCTGTTTAATACTTTTCCTGGCACTGATAGTAACATTATTCCTCTATAATTTGTGCACTCTTGTAGATTTCCCTTCTTAGGCAACTTAACTAGATATCCTTCTTTCCATTCTGCTGGTATCTCTTCCTTTTCCCAGACTTTACCAAGTAATTTATATAACATCTCTGTAGCCGTGTCGATATCTGCTTTGATGGCCTCTGCTGGTATGCCATCAGGTCCAGACGCTTTTCCCTCTCTTAGAAGCTTTATGGCTTTCTTTATTTCTTCCTTCGTTGGTCTTTCACCGTTAATTTGTAGCTCTTCTTCTGCTGGCTGGATGTCCGGCGGGTTTTGTGGAGCTGGTCTATTGAGAAGGTCTCCAAAATATTCTGTCCACCTCTTCATTTGCTCTTGTATATTGCTGAGCAGTTTCCCATTCTTGTCTTTTATGAGGCAACTTGTTTGCTTGTATTTCCCTGTTAGCTTCTTTGTGCTGCTATACAGTTCTCTCATATTTCCTTTGGCTGCAGCATCTTCTGCCTCTCTTGCCAACTCCTCAATATACTTCCTCTTGTCTCTTTTGATACTTCTTTTTACTTCTTTGTTTGCTTCTGTGTACACTTCTTGAGCCTTGGCTTTGGAGCTTCTAGTTTTGCTTGTGTTTAACTCTGCTTTCTTGTTTTTTCTATCTTTTATCTTATTGATGGTTTCTGTTGTTATCCATGCTTTTTGTTGTCTTTCCCTTTTCCCCAGTATTTCTTCACATGTCTCCTTCCATACTGTTTTGACCTGCTGCCAATAGTCTTCTGTATTCTCTACATCTTCCAGCTGTTGGAGCACTTGGAATTTATTGGATACTGTGACCGCAAATTTGTCTCTTGTTTCTTGATTTCTTAGCTGTCCTACATTAAACTGTTGTCTATAATTTTGCATTGTTGCATATCTCTTGAGTTTCATTTTTACTTTGGCTATCAGAAGATGGTGATCTGATGCCACATCTGCTCCTCTATATACCTTTACATCCTGCAATGATGATCTAAACTTCTTGTTTATGCATATATGATCAATCTGATTTTCTGTTCTATGGTCTGGTGATATCCATGTTGCCTTGTGTATTCTCTTATGTGGAAACATGCTTCCTCCTATAGCCAGTTGATATGAAGCACAGAAGTTTGCGAATAGCTCTCCATTTTCATTCATTACTCCTAGCCCATGTTTTCCCATGACTTCTTCGAATCCAGTGTTGACTGTACCTATCTTTGCATTCATGTCACCCATCAAAATTGTGATGTCTCTTCTTTTTACTTTATCCATAATTTCCTGTAGTTTAGTATAAAATGCTTCTTTCACAGACTCTTCTTTGTCATTAGTTGGTGCATAACATTGGATGACATTTACATGAATTTTCTTTTTAGCTGTTTTGAAAGAAGCTGTTATTATTCTGGGTCCAACAGCTTCCCATTCAATTAGTGCTTTCTGTGCTTCTTTAGATAACATAAGAGCTACCCCTTTACTGTGGTGTGAACTTTCGTCTTCATGTCCTGAGGACTGCACCAATTCACCTGTGATGAGTTTCTTCCTGTCTACCCCCTTCCACTTTGTTTCACACATTCCCAGAACCTCGATTTTGTATTCCCTCATTTCTGTTGCTACTTGCGCCACTTTCCCTTGTTCGTTTAATGTCCGAACATTCCAGGTGCCAAATCTGGAAGTTCTCCTAGAAGAAAGAAGGTTAGTCAGCAACACAGACTCCTTTCGGCTTTCTCTGTGTTGCATCATACGCCTCCCCGCGAGAGGACCTTCCCCTGTCTTGGATGGCTGTGTTTTATTTTCTTTATTTGACTTGTCCATATTTGTTGAAGTTTTTTGTGGTTTAAATTTTTTTACAGGATGGTGTAACCGGCCCCATGCCCAACCCTCCTTAGTCGCTTTTTACGACATGCTTGGTAGGGGACAGTGTTACTATTCTTTGCTCCCCTTTCGGGCCCCGGTAACACACGGGTGACGGCTGCTGCCCTGGCAACATTTAAAGGTTAGGAAACCTACCCACCACAAAATATATTTATAGAATGTGTGATTCCTGTATAAACACATTGGGATCCTCGCCGTTGCAATGGAGTTTGTGCAATGTGCTGAGCTCCTCCTTGTGTTATCTAAGGGAAGCGATTGGAGCACTGATGGACTTGTCAGTGTGCAATGAAGATGGTCCTTAACACCAAACCAAATATTTTGAAAATACTTTGATTTTATTCTTTGATAGCTTTGTATTTTTTCCCGGTGGTAAAATTTATTGATACTTATGATAAGCATGATAACGCAAATCATGAGAAACCCCGAACTATTTTTGTCTAGTGTCCCCGTATAGGAATGTTCAGTGTTTCAAAAACATATCAACAAAATTAAATTAGGGGTCGGAGTGGCTCAGAGGTATGGCATCCACCTCGTATTCAAGAGGTACCGGGTTCAAATCCCAGTGGAGGGATTATAATTTATTGACATATTTTTTTCAGAACCAGTGGTCCTAATTACGTCATACTCCCCCCTGGTCTCATGGGTAGTGAGATCGGATGCCTAGCCTTCTCGGAAAAGGGCGAAAAAATAGGAGGTCCCGTGTGCAAGTTGCACACGTTAAAAATCCCACGACAGTTTGAAATCGCAAAGAGTATTGAAATCCCAGGCCGCTGCCCTGACAAAATTTAAAAATTAGGAAACCTACCCACCACAAAAAATATTTATAGAATGTGATTCCTATACATTATATACACACATTGGGATTCTCGCCGGTGCTACAGAGTTCGTGCACTGCGCTGAGATCCTCCTTGTGTGATCTAAGGGAGGAGATCAGAGCACTTATGGCATTGTCCGTGTGCAATGAAGATAGTCCTTAAAAACCAAACCAAAAGCAAAAGTTGATTTTGAAAAAAAAATGTTTTTTGCAGTAATGAGCTAATATCAGTACTTATTATATTATAATTATTATAATCCACATTTACATTTTTCTCTATTATGATAAGTTTGTTCATTTAATGAAGGACATTCCATGTTTGTTGTGTTATACTGCCCTTTAGGTTGGTCTTTTTTCATTGACATCACAATCATTTATCATTACACATTTTTGGTCTAGTTTGGTATCACATTGTTTACATTAGTGAATATTCAGACTTAACCATTGTTCAAGTTTTTGGCAGCTTTTGCCAGTCATATCTCTCAAGCTAGACCTGTTGACTGCAACATATTTTAAAATAGTTTTATTCTATATTTTATTTAGATTGAAAACAATATGTGAAAGTTATACTTATTTGACATTTAGTTTTTTAAAGATATCTTTTACATCTTCAACCTCCATTATACACAGGATCCTTTCAGCCATCACATGAGTTGATGTTACGGTTTTACAGTTACTTCAAACAAGCAACAGAAGGTCCCTGCAGATCACCCAAACCAGCATTTTGGGATTTAGTGAACAAAAAGAAATGGTTAGTGACTAACCAGCTAAAAACATTTTTTATCTTTCCTTTAGACATAATTGAGATATTGTTTTGTAAAAAAATTGCACAGCTTACGCTTTCCTTTTGTAAAGTGTGGCTACACTTTACGAAATAAAAGCTGCTGTGTCAGTGGTCTGGATAAAGTTAATTTTTTACTTGGGGGTTGTCCACATATGACATCACACAATTTTTTGCCATTTTGACCCCCCTCCCCCATTTGTCACTTTTCATCGCAAAAAGCCAGACCCCCCCAGTGTGACGTCACAAATCTCTCCTACCCCTCCCCCTTATTTTAAAATAAATAGTGTTTAGTTAATCTGGCGTTGGGAGCCGCGCTGGTGTAATGGCTACGGCGTTGTACTGGCGACCAGGTTTTCATGGTTCAAACCCGGGCGTCAGCGTTTGAAGGAATGTTTACGACCGGAAATTTGACTGAATAACCTGAACGGCTCCTGCACATAAATCCTGTGTGGATGGGAAGGAGCGAAGCTCCTGACCGGGTTGGAAGGAAAGTCCACTGACCCCCCAGCCTCGCAATGACATGTCATTGGGCCAAAAGAGCTGGAAAGCTCGAGTGCCGCTGGTTAGAGAAAAAAAAAAATCTGGCGTTTGCAAATATACTTTGCTCTACCCAGATAAATTCTTTCACATTTTTCCTCACCAATAATAATATTAATAAAATAAATAAACAGTTATAACGTTCACGTCAGCCCTTATACTTTTAACTTGCTAAACTTCTGGTCTTTGATGATTATAAGATTTTGTCAGGATGGTGTTAACTTGCTAAACTTCTGGTCTTTGATGATTATAGGATTTTGTCAGGATGGTGTTAACTTGCTAAACTTCTGGTCTTTGATGATTATAAGATTTTGTCGAGATGGTGTTAACTTGCTAAACTTCTGGTCTTTGATGATTATAGGATTTTATTGGGATGGTGTTAACTTGCTATTGTTTTATTTATTTTGTTTTTGTAAATCTAATTTTAATGAACAGTACATTTCATTATATTTAGTCTGTGTTTTGTTTTTAAGGGGTGTACTGCGTATAAGAAACCTGTTAATAGTATTACAATGCAGTCCTTGTTCTGGAACCCTGGAAGTGAAAATGATGAAGAAGACATGGAAAGAACGTAAGCCGATGACACGTGACAGGATGACTTGGCATTTGGTTGTTGACGGCCTATGCTCCTTGGAGAGCTAAAGTGTATTGATCAATTGATTTACTATATATTATATATTTATACACACCTACCTACCTACCTACCTACCTACCTACCTACCTACCTACCTACCTACCTACCTACCTACCTACCTACCTACCTACCTACCTACCTACCTACCTACCTACCTACCTACCTACCTACCTACCTACCTACCTACCTATCTACCTACCTACTTACCTACCTACCTACCCACACACACACACACACACACACCACACCACACACACCACACACCCACCCACCCAACACACCAACCAACCAATTTAAACCTGTTAAATGTTATGACAATTATCCAGTATTTCACCTGCGATCATAATAATAATAAAGTCGTCCAAGAGGGAGTTGTCTGCTACACGTCTGCAACCCTTTATCTGAAATCCTTGGGGACATCTTTGTTTTGGAAACCAGATTTTTTTTCGGTTTTCAAATGTTGCCCAAATTGTTAAAAAAAAGTAGCCGAAATTCGTCCAAAATAGCCCAAGTCACACCATGTGCATTTTAAAAAATAGCTCAAAGTAGTAAAAAATCACTCAGATTAGTGATAAAAGAAGCAGCCCCAAGAAACTTTCAGTTTTCAGAATATTTTGGTTTTCAGGTTTAAGATAAAAGTTTATAGACTTGTATTGTGAATAAAAGTAGACCATGCGAAATGAGGTTAGAAAATTTATTTTGTTCAGACATTATTTATGACAGAAGTCATTCTCACTCGTATTTTTGTGTGACATCACGTTTCTTTACTAACATACCCCCCCCCCCCCCCCCCCCCCCCCCCCCCCCCATCATCATGCTCACACGTCATCACAGTACTTTGGATCTCTTCCATTGTGTCGTCATATGTGGATGATCCCTTGATAAGATTACATTCATCAAAGAATAGGGGATCACTGCTCCAACCAGACATATGATAAGAGTGGATTGAGTAAGATTGTGCGTGAGACCAGCAGACGCTTAATGAAAAACAAATTGCTACAGAAACCACAGCTACAAGAGTATAAATGTTTTGGCATGGGTTTACTGCATGGGTGACATATCACAGTTGTGGCTTTATGCTCCTTAGCCTAAACATATAAACTATCATTCAATTTGTGATGACATACATGTAGGGACATGCTACAGATATGATGACATACAGTACTTTGCAAAAAAATGGCAGTCATATTGCTCAGCTAAATATGCTGAAATCTAATTAAATATGCATGTTCTGCCCCAAATTTGCACTCCACTTAAGTGAGCAAACACTACCAAAAGTAAAAAAAAATTAGCATAGAGTAACGTCCCTTGATATAAGAGCAGACGACAATTTCTAATGCTAGTGGCAGAAAATGGATACAAAGTCAAAGTGTATGTTAATTTCACAGCTTTGGAATGAAGGAAATCAAACATGTTCCAACATTTCTAAAACCTTGAACATTCCTGAGCGGACTGTCTACAGAGTTGTGAGTAAATTAAAAGCAGGTAATGGAATCGAGCGAAAAGAAGGTAGTGGGGGGTCAAGAATTTTGGACACAAAGGACCATCGGCGTCTCGCCCAAATCGTTCGGGCTGGGCCAATGACGAGTGTAGAAAACATACGGCAGCGCATGATCGATTTTGGGAAACCCAGAAGTATCTAATGCTACTGTCAACCGGGAGCTACACAGGATGAATTACACACAAAAAAAACGGTAATTTCGTCACCATTGCTCACAGAGACTCACAAACAGATGCGCTTGAACTGGTGCCACGAACACCAAAATTTGATGTCATGGGACAATGTGATTTTTTCAGATGAATGTGCGGTTTTATCTTATCCTGCTCGAATAAATATTTGGTCGGAAGGCTCTGTAGCGGCTGTGTACCAGCGACCGGAACGTACCTGGGAGTTCCATCTTTGGGGAGGGGTGTCAGCAAGAGGTGCCACCCCACTGTGTGTTTTCACAGGAATTCTCACGAAAGAAAGGTACATCGACATACTAGAGGGACACCTTCTGCCATTTATGCAGGTCATGTACCCCGATGGGTGCACATTTCAACATGACAATGACCCAAAGCATACACAGCTCATACCACCAAAGCATGGCTGCAAGAGAAGAATGTGATAGTGCTGAAGTGGCCCAGCAACAGTCCCGACCTAAACCCAATTGAAAACGTTTGGGCACTACTCAAGAATCATTTAAAAAAGAGTGGACTCAGAGACGTTGAACAATTGAAGAAGGTAGCTGAAAAATACTGGGACAGTCTGACTCACAATTACCTACAAACACTTGCGGGAAGTATGCCTCGCCGCATTCAGGCTTGCCTTGCTGGAGAAGGCAACATTATATTGTACTGAAACCACTGTTAATAGATAGGGGAGATACCAATCTTCCTCTGGACATACAGTTTTTATTATTATTTGCTTCTATGAGTGTGCTGCGTTGCGAAAATATGACTGCCATTTTTTTTGCAAAGTACTGTACATGAAGGGACATGCTACAGATATGATGGACATACATGTAGGGACATACTACAGTTATAATCACATACATGTAGGGACATGCTACAGATATGATGACATACACATAGGTACATGCTACAGATATGATGACATACATGTAGGGACATACTACAGATATGATGACATAATGTAGAGACATGCAACAGATATGATGACATACATGTAGGGACATGCTACAGATATATGATGACGTACATGTAGGAACATACTACAGTTATGATGACATACATGTAGGGACATGTTACAGATACAGAGAGGAGAGTTTTATTAAATTAGAAAAAAAAAAATTCATTCAGTTTGTGATGGCGTACATGTAGGGACATGCTACAGATATGATGACATACATGTAGGGACATGCTACAGATATGATGACATACATGTGATGTAGGGACATGCTACAGATATGATGACGTACATCTAGGGATATGCTACAGGTATGATGACATACATGTAGGGACATGCTACAGATATGATCACATAC
>JAMPIV010007232.1:47500-87113 GCA_024509875.1 Oreohelix idahoensis | reverse complement strand
ACTATTAGGCAGTGTAACTCGAGCCTTCTTTACTAACATTCTTTCTGCACATCACTCTATTTACATATATTGGCCATTACTATTTAATGCAAATTATGTATATATTTTTTAAATAATAATATGTGATATTTGTTGGTATCCAGCGGGTTGTTGTTTTCGGTTGGGCGGTGTCACACAGCAGAGTATCCCACGTAATTAGAGGGTCTGATGTGTGCGTTTCTATAGGTGCAATTTTCTTGATTGAAAATTTGCTGCGACAGCTGTTGCTATTAGTGTTAGCTGTGAAGACTGTACTCATTGTTGTTTTTGTAATATTCCTCTGTTCTTTAGTTTGTTTTGATTTGTTTGTAATTTGTTGGTCTACCCTATTCTATTTTTCAGTTCTATTCTCAATTTATATTTATATACTGTGGCGTTATTTGTATTTGTTATCCTCTTGCGGTTTATCTTTTATTGTTTTTCCCATTTGATTTATTTCATTTCCGCAAATGTTTTCATGTTCTTCTGTATAACTGTTTTGTTTTGTGCCTGATCGACATACACTATTTAAAATATAGTTGATCATATAAATTGATGTACAAGAATCAACTGATAGTTAATTGCTATTACTAAAGGTACACAGTTGATGATATAAAACACTATTTCTGGTGCACTGCACTTATATTATAGAGTGAACCAGCAACTTATAGCTGTTATTATATAAGGATCTATACAAGACCTTTGTAAGGCTTGTTTCCCACAGTGATTGGGATAGTTAAGTACTATTTTCCACAGGTTACAAAGTTATCATACAAGGTCTTTGATTAAGACTAAGAAAGTGAATTTATTTACTTTTGCAAATTACTGATCTTATTAGACAAGATGTCTACTTTAGATTATTTTATCACACAAGGCAAGGTTCTTGATAAGACTGGTCAGCAATTAGAAGAATGGGCAGTTGCTCAATATGACAAAGCATTAGCTGCAGAAGAGAGAAAAGCATTGATTGAAGAAAAGAAATTAGCAGCTGAGGAGAAAAGATTAGAAGCTGAGGAAAAAAAATTACAGAGTATGAACAAAAGAAATTGCAGATACAGACTGATGAAAAAAGATTCCAGATGGAAATGGAAAAAGAGAAAAGAAAGGATGAAGCTGCTGCAGAAGAGAGAAAATTACAAGCTGAAGCTCAAGAGAAAAAAGCAATAAGAGAACATGAACACCAAAAAGAACTTTTAGCATTTGAGTTAGAAAAGTTAAAGTTAACAAACATAAGTGATGGTAATCAAGCATCTGGTGGTAATGGTAAACCCTTTACTTACAAGGTCAAGGTACCAGCGTTCAACCCTTCCAGTGATGACATAACATTCTGGCTAAATAGATTTGAACGCTCGTGTCGAGCCCATAATGTGGACAAATCACAATATGCTAACCAGTTATCAGAAAATCTGAAAGGTGATTCTCTGACTAGTTTAAGTTTGGTTGAAGAGGCTGACAAAGATAACTATGATGTTATTAGGGCAGCCTTATTAAAGAAGTATCAGTTGTCTGAAGAGGGTTATCGGAAGTTGTTTAAGACAATGGTGCCTGAGGCAGGTGTAGAATTCTCAGAATTCATTGCAAGGACACGTCTTACATTTGATCGTTGGATTGAGCTATCCAAAACAGAAAAGACTTATGAAGCCCTTATGGACTTGATACTCAGAGACAAGATTATGTCAAGTATAAATAAACCTTTCCTCGAATTCTTACATGAGCGTAAACCTAAGTCTCTAAAAGAAATGGAACAGTATTGTACCCAATACGTCACTGCACATCCGGACGTAGCTATTAGCAACAGTAAGGTTAAAGAAGGTATGCCAGTTGCTTCTGCAACACCATACAACCCTAATCACTCTCACAAATTCCAAGGACCTCAAAATAAGTTTAATAAAAAAGGTAACTATTACAGTTATCAGAACCAAGGTAACCAATCATTTCAGGGTTCTTCTTCGAATACCTGGAGAAGAGCTGACAGCCCTCGATTCAGGGGTGGTCATAATTACAGGAACTTTCGCAAAGGAAGTCATTCTAGAAACTATCCAAGTTTTCCTTCATGGAGACAACAAGATCATAATTACAGAGATACTCATTATAATGAATATGATGATAGTAACCAAAGGAGCTATGATTCAAACCCGAGTAGAGGTTATAATAGTGGAAACAATGATAAGTACAGAGGCAATAATAACAGAGGTAGAGCACAATTCAAAAAACATAAAGCTCATTACCAGGCGAACTCTGCACAGCAAGAGTCCCACGAAGCCTATAAACAAAATAAAGATAATGATGACTCTAATAATATGGCATGTGCCGCTTTTGAT
This sequence comes from Oreohelix idahoensis, assembly GCA_024509875.1. Classification (NCBI taxonomy): domain Eukaryota; kingdom Metazoa; phylum Mollusca; class Gastropoda; order Stylommatophora; family Oreohelicidae; genus Oreohelix; species Oreohelix idahoensis. Next base: position 84,774 of record JAMPIV010007232.1, on the reverse strand, counting down.
TTTGGGAGAGCATCTCAGTGCCCCCAATGCAAAACATTATTTGAGCCAACCACAGTGTCTACTTTAAGCTGTGGGCATCCTCTTCCCGCTCTTCCTGCGTCAATCGCGCATGATGGGAGAGGTTCTCTTGTCTTACACAAAGGTTTAGTAAATGACAATCCAGTCTCAGTACTTTTTGATTCTGGATGCACAACTATTGGGGTTAGGCAGTCACTCATAGATCCTTCTCATTCTACAGGCAAAGTAGTCAAATGCGTAACATTTGGCGGCACCATAGAGAAATACTCTACCGCTATCATTAGGATTGCTACTCCTTTCTTCACAGGAGATGTACACGCATGTCTTTTGCCGGATCCGATCGCTGATCTTATCATCGGTCGCATTCACGGAGTCAAGAATGCACTCCGGAGCAAATTTCCGTTTGGGAAAATCAAAATATGCAATCTGCTAATGCGGTAGTCACTAGAGCTCAAGCTCTCAATATGCCTGAAACTTCATCTGTTGAAGATAATGAAGTGCATAACCAAGATGATCCCTTGGTAATTTCTCGTGACTCGTTTATAAAACAACAAGAAGAAGATCCGACTCTTAAGAAATTCTTCACTCTTGTAACGAAAGGTGATCCGAATAAAGATTCAAATTGTAAATCTTGGATTACAATGAAGAATGGCGTACTTGTACGTATGGTGCAAGACTCCACTAAGTCAAGTCATTCTCAGATTCTTGTACCCAAGAATTTGAGAGTTAAGATCTTACAACATGCACACGACTCTCAGTGTGCTGGTCACATGGGTTTTTCCCGTACAAAGTCAAGAGTTCTTGCGGCTTTCTTTTGGCCTTTTGTGAACAAGGACATACGGATCTATTGTCGATCCTGTAAAGTATGTCAAGAAGTCAAATCCAAAGGTCCTCGTCATGCTGCGCCTATTCAGGCTGCAGATATTCCTATTCGTCCATTCCAGAAAATGGCGATAGACATCATTGGTCCATTCAAGATCAAATCTGCTAGAGGACATCAGTTTATCTTAACGTGTGTAGACATGTGCACACGTTGGCCAGAGGCTATCCCTCTAAAGAGCATTACTACCGCTGACATTGCAGATGCTCTTTGGCTTATATTTTCTCGGCTGGGATTCCCCGGAGAAATATTATCAGATCATGGCACCCAACTGATATCGGATACCATGTCTCAAGTAATGTCTACTCTACAGATAGAGAGATCTTTGAGTAGCATCTATCATCCTATGTCCAATGGGATGGTCGAGCGACTAAATAGAACACTTAAGAACTTATTAGGGAAGATAACTGAGGATCATCCTCAAGATTGGGATAGGGTTTTACCCGCGGCCCTCTTCGCGTACAGAGAGGTCCCCAATGAACATACAGGGTTTTCTCCCTTTGAACTTGTCTTTGGCGCGCGACCGCGCGGCCCAATGTCTTTGCTGCATGATCTTATAACAGCTGACAATATTGACGATGACACAAAATCTTCTTACGAGTATGTCATCGCGCTGAGACAGAAGATTATCGAAGCATGCAAATTGGCAACGTCCTCTTCTGAATTTGCTAAGCAGAAGGCAAGACAATTTGCTAATAAGAAGAGAACTTTACGACAACTTTGTCCTGGTGACAAAGCATTTGTTTTGCTACCTTGTCGTGAAAATAGACTCCTTATTAGTTGGAAAGGTCCGTACGATATAATATCGAAAATTTCAGATGTTGACTACATCGTCGATATCAACGGGAAGCATAAAACCTTCCACATCAATATGCTTACGGAGTTCCATGAACGTCCTGACTATCTACAGCCTATTTTCCAGGCAACGGACGATTCTCATGTCAAACATGGTCATTACTCATCACTGTCTGTAATACAGGATGAGGAAACAAGTTTTTCGGATGTTAATCTTCCGCTTCCAATGATCCCACTTCATTCTAGTGAATCATGGAAAGACGTTACTGTTTCTCCTGATTTGTCTCTAGGAGAACGGCGACAAGTTTCGTCTATGTTACAAACATTTCAGGATGTCCTCACTGACATCCCTGGACAAACTCATGTCATTGAGCATGACATTGTTCTAACTGAACATACTCCAATTAGGGTTAGACCTTATCCTATCCCTATACATTTCCAAACACAGGTTGAAAAGGAGTTGGATGAAATGATAGATTTACAAATAATCGAACCATCCACTTCTGCATATTCTTCGCCGATGGTTATTGTTCGAAAAAAAGACAATAACATACGTCTTTGCGTTGACTATCGCAAATTGAATCAAGTTACGAAGTTCGATGCTGAACCTATGCCTTTACTAGAAGAGTACTTACTCGTCTTTCTAAATCGCATTTTTTCACTAAACTTGATTTGTCTAAAGGATATTGGCAAGTTCCATTATCCGAACGCGCCAAACCTCTTACCGCTTTCTCTACTCCCAGAGGCCTTTTCCAATGGAATTTTATGCCTTTCGGCCTTATGAACGCACCAGCTACATTTGTACGCATGATGCGTCGAATCCTATCGTATCGGTCAGATGTCATTGCTTATCTAGACGACATCTGTCTTTTCAGCGATACTTGGGAAGATCACTATTCAGGGTTAGTTGAATTATTATCAACTCTGCGTGAGTATAACCTGACAGCAAAACCATCTAAAGCTTGTATTGGCTTTAGCGAAATTGCTTTCTTAGGCCATCGAGTAGGTCACGGTTTCTTGAAGACAGAAGACCATAATATCACTAAGATACTTAACATCTCTATCCCTAGGACTAAAAAGCAAGTGCGAAGTCTTTTAGGTCTCATACAATTTTATGGACGTTTCATTCCGAATCTGTCCTCTATCATGGCACCTCTCTCTACACTATTAAAGAAAGGGTCGCCTAACATGGTTCACTGGTCTCATGAATGCCAATCTTCACTAGAGAAGATCAAAACTATGTTTTCATCACCACCTATTTTAGTGTTACCTACAACAGATAAGACATTTGTTCTTCGTAGTGACGCTTCATCCACTGGGATTGGAGCGGCACTAATGCAAGAGTACTCTGGAACTCTGCATCCTGTAATGTATATATCCAGAAAACTTAATGCTGCAGAAAGGAATTACTCGGTTTTAGACCGTGAATTATTGGCAATGGTTTGGTCAATTCTCAAACTCCAAAGATTCCTTCTGGGCGCGCATTTCGTAGTGGAAACTGACCAAAAAGCTCTTACGGCTATCCAAAGTAAGAACTTGAAGAGCTCGAGATCAACTCGATACGCAATCGCTCTTCAACCTTTTCATTTTTCGGTACGAGCTATCCGTGGTTCAGAAAATGTGATGGCGGACATTCTGTCCAGATGCCCACATGATGCCACTTAACTGTTAAATATTGGATCTTTTTAATATGTATAACTTTACAACAGTTATTTTTTGTTTCTTTACTAAGATACACATTTGTAATTTAATAATAGAATGATGGTATCGCTACTTAGCGGTTTATTGATGTTTATTCACCGCTGTTCTTTGATGATTGTTTCTTCATAAATCATAAATTTAAGATTATAGTGTGAATTTTTGGTATGCATTGTATAATTACCAGAATTGTATTATACGTACATCACACCTTCCTGGAAACATTTATTCGTAGAGAAACAATTTCTCTCAGATTTTGAGATATATTCTCACCGGTCATATTAGGAATTATAGTTATTCCTGATATTTGCATCTGCGCAGTATTCTTGCGTTTTGAGCCTATTGTATGGTGCTCCTAGATGTATTTAAAAAAAAAAAAAAAAAAAAAAATTTTATTTTTTTTTCCCGGGAGGTGTGGTAAGACTGTAAAGGGCAATTTTTACTATCTTGCAATATAATACATTTATATACTTATTATGTTCGCAAATATTTGGTAATCAAAGTATTTCCTTTTTAAGTGCTTAAGGAGAAGTCATTTTTGAGTTACTTCCCTTGAAAGTAGTTCCGTCATCTTCGATCGGACTCCGCGGACGAGTCTAGGCCTACTGCGATTTATTCTTTGGCTGGGTAGGAATAGATTGTTCTTGCTTCAGTATATCTATGGCCTGAATTTATACGTAGTGTTTGTATGAGTAGGACGAGTCTGTCTTATATATGGATATCTTTACATTTCTAAGTCGAACTATGTTGGTTGTGGCTAGAAAAGGTCAAAGGCTATGCAGCGGAAGTATCGCTAGCAAGGGGTGTGATTCATGGCTGTCATCCTGTCTGGATGTAGAATTTTGTGTGTAGCCGGCCTATCGCCGAAAAAGTGATCTATAAGTAGATGGGGAAAAGTGATAGTCATTTAGACATGTTGTATGTACTTTACCCCAGTGTTTATTCTCTTTTGCCAAGGAATGGCAAAGTTATATTTCGCATAGAAAGGTAAAACCACAATTTATTATGAACTTGGGCTTCGCCATCGTTGTTGATAAACAGATGCACAGTGGTACTTTTGAAAAGAATATTTATTCAAAGGAAGACGACATTCCTATGTATCAGCACTAGATTATATGATATTATTCAATTACTTCTATGATAGAAGTCATGAAGAAATGAGGACATTTAACGAATGACCAATTTTGGTCTGGGTCCTATAGTGAGTGAAACTCACGAGAGAAGAACAGCCATGTTGAAATTCATATACTTTGTATTTATCGAGTGAGAAAAAGGGATGCCTGTACTATCGCTCGATGAACCAAGAGATCACTGCTACATGTGAGAACCCATGTCTGGGATTCCTATATCTTTATGGAAAATATATATATTGAACTTTACGTGAAGGGATATTCACTAGACGAGGTTAGGTCTAGGAGCCTTCCTATATATTGGTTATGGTCTGACGTGCCCAGTCAGTAAAGCCAGATGATTTACATGATGGAACTCTGAATGCTTATTTACGAATGCTCCATTATGATATTTGCCAAGCATGAATGCTAACTTAAGATGATATTCCTGTGATCAACATTATGCTGTCTATGTCGACATTTGTTCCTGTAACCATACACGTACTGTCCAAGTGTGCGTCCCATTAAATGTTATAAAAAGACCACCGTAGTTCCAGTACTTCTTGAATTCGAACAGTGTGAGTATGAGTGATGTACTATCAACCTGTCAACTCTATCGAATCATTCTACCATTCGCGTTCTGACATTCACATACACACTCATTGTTTACACTCACATTCTTGTCGGAGCCTCATCACGTTCCAGGACAAGATGACCTGTATGACCAAAACTGTGCTGGGTTTAATGAGTTGACAATCGTTACACTTTACTACACCAGTCCCAACATCTACATTTATCAACTGGTGGACATTCACGTCATTTAACAAATAAAGCGTGATTCAGCAACTAGTAGCCAGTATGAGTAAACAACTAAACAGAGTTTAACAACTGGTGTGCCAGCTTCCTGGGTCAACCTGCACAGTGACCATATTGAGAAGTAAACTACTGAGACCAGACGTTCCTTGGGGTCTGTTACGACACACAAATACATCAGCAGTACAACTCTACAGTGATGTCAGCGTGACCTGTCCTGTCGAGAGTATGCGGTAACTAGGTCAGCGTTTGTTGACATTTGGTTCGTTGGACATTTGCCATACAACTGACAGTGTTACACAGCAAGCTTGGTTGAAACATAGAACATTACACATCAGGACTGGAGAATATTTGACAGTGTTTGCGAAAGGAAATGTTATTGAACTGAGAAGTCCTACATCGATTGTTATCATTCACATCAACGATGGAGCTTCTATTTCTGTGTTGAATTTAAAATAATTAGACCAGAAGTATTTGTTTAATAAAGTACCACAGTACTGTACTATTAGGCAGTGTAACTGAGCCTTCTTTACAACACATTCTTTCTGCAACACTCTATTTACATCATATTGCCATACTATTTATGCAATTATGTATTTATGTTTAAATATTTATATGTGATATTTGTTTGTATCCAGCGGGTTGTTGTTTTCGTTGGGCGGTGTCACACAGCAGAGTATCCCACGTAATAGAGGGTCTGATGTGTGCGTTTCTATAGGTGCAATTTTCTTGATTGAAAATTTGCTGCGACAGCTGTTGCTATTAGTGTTAGCTGTGAAGACTGTACTCATTGTTGTTTTTGTAATATTCCTCTGTTCTTTAGTTTGTTTTGATTTGTTTGTAATTTGTTGGTCTACCCTATTCTATCTTTCAGTTCTATTCTCAATTTATATTTATATACTGTGGCGTTATTTGTATTTGTTATCCTCTTGCGGTTTATCTTTTATTGTTTTTCCCATTTGATTTATTTCATCTCCGCAAATGTTTTCATGTTCTCCTGTATAACTGTTTTGTTTTGTGCCTGATCGACATACACTATTTAAAATATAGTTGATCATATAAATTGATGTACAAGAATCAACTGATAGTTAATTGCTATTACTAAAGGTACACAGTTGATGATATAAAACACTATTTCTGGTGCACTGCACTTATATTATAGAGTGAACCAGCAACTTATAGCTGTTATTATATAAGGATTTATACAAGACCTTTGTAAGGCTTGTTTCCCACAGTGATTGGGATAGTTAAGTACTATTTTCCACAGGTTACAAAGTTATCATACAAGGTCTTTGATTAAGACTAAGAAAGTGAATTTATTTACTTTTGCAAATTACTGATCTTATTAGACAAGATGTCTACTTTAGATTATTTTATCACACAAGGCAAGGTTCTTGATAAGACTGGTCAGCAATTAGAAGAATGGGCAGTTGCTCAATATGACAAAGCATTAGCTGCAGAAGAGAGAAAAGCATTGATTGAAGAAAAGAAATTAGCAGCTGAGGAGAAAAAATTAGAAGCTGAGGAAAAAAAATTACAAAGAGAGTATGAACAAAAGAAATTGCAGATACAGACTGATGAAAAAAGATTCCAGATGGAAATGGAAAAAGAGAAAAGAAAGGATGAAGCTGCTGCAGAAGAGAGAAAATTACAAGCTGAAGCTCAAGAGAAAAAAGCAATAAGAGAACATGAACACCAAAAAGAACTTTTAGCATTTGAGTTAGAAAAGTTAAAGTTAACAAACATAAGTGATGGTAATCAAGCATCTGGTGGTAATGGTAAACCCTTTACTTACAAGGTCAAGGTACCAGCGTTCAACCCTTCCAGTGATGACATAACATTCTGGCTAAATAGATTTGAACGCTCGTGTCGAGCCCATAATGTGGACAAATCACAATATGCTAACCAGTTATCAGAAAATCTGAAAGGTGATTCTCTGACTAGTTTAAGTTTGGTTGAAGAGGCTGACAAAGATAACTATGATGTTATTAGGGCAGCCTTATTAAAGAAGTATCAGTTGTCTGAAGAGGGTTATCGGAAGTTGTTTAAGACAATGGTGCCTGAGGCAGGTGTAGAATTCTCAGAATTCATTGCAAGGACACGTCTTACATTTGATCGTTGGATTGAGCTATCCAAAACAGAAAAGACTTATGAAGCCCTTATGGACTTGATACTCAGAGACAAGATTATGTCAAGTATAAATAAACCTTTCCTCGAATTCTTACATGAGCGTAAACCTAAGTCTCTAAAAGAAATGGAACAGTATTGTACCCAATACGTCACTGCACATCCGGACGTAGCTATTAGCAACAGTAAGGTTAAAGAAGGTATGCCAGTTGCTTCTGCAACACCATACAACCCTAATCACTCTCACAAATTCCAAGGACCTCAAAATAAGTTTAATAAAAAAGGTAACTATTACAGTTATCAGAACCAAGGTAACCAATCATTTCAGGGTTCTTCTTCGAATACCTGGAGAAGAGCTGACAGCCCTCGATTCAGGGGTGGTCATAATTACAGGAACTTTCGCAAAGGAAGTCATTCTAGAAACTATCCAAGTTTTCCTTCATGGAGACAACAAGATCATAATTACAGAGATACTCATTATAATGAATATGATGATAGTAAACCAAAGGAGCTATGATTCAAACCCGAGTAGAGGTTATAATAGTGGAAACAATGATAAGTACAGAGGCAATAATAACAGAGGTAGAGCACAATTCAAAAAACATAAAGCTCATTACCAGGCGAACTCTGCACAGCAAGAGTCCCACGAAGCCTATAAACAAAATAAAGATAATGATGACTCTAATAATATGGCATGTGCCGCTTTTGATTTTGGGAGAGCATCTCAGTGCCCCCAATGCAAAACATTATTTGAGCCAACCACAGTGTCTACTTTAAGCTGTGGGCATCCTCTTCCCGCTCTTCCTGCGTCAATCGCGCATGATGGGAGAGGTTCTCTTGTCTTACACAAAGGTTTAGTAAATGACAATCCAGTCTCAGTACTTTTTGATTCTGGATGCACAACTATTGGGGTTAGGCAGTCACTCATAGATCCTTCTCATTCTACAGGCAAAGTAGTCAAATGCGTAACATTTGGCGGCACCATAGAGAAATACTCTACCGCTATCATTAGGATTGCTACTCCTTTCTTCACAGGAGATGTACACGCATGTCTTTTGCCGGATCCGATCGCTGATCTTATCATCGGTCGCATTCACGGAGTCAAAGAATGCACTCCGGAGCAAATTTCCGTTTGGGAAAATCAAAATATGCAATCTGCTAATGCGGTAGTCACTAGAGCTCAAGCTCTCAATATGCCTGAAACTTCATCTGTTGAAGATAATGAAGTGCATAACCAAGATGATCCCTTGGTAATTTCTCGTGACTCGTTTATAAAACAACAAGAAGAAGATCCGACTCTTAAGAAATTCTTCACTCTTGTAACGAAAGGTGATCCGAATAAAGATTCAAATTGTAAATCTTGGATTACAATGAAGAATGGCGTACTTGTACGTATGGTGCAAGACTCCACTAAGTCAAGTCATTCTCAGATTCTTGTACCCAAGAATTTGAGAGTTAAGATCTTACAACATGCACACGACTCTCAGTGTGCTGGTCACATGGGTTTTTCCCGTACAAAGTCAAGAGTTCTTGCGGCTTTCTTTTGGCCTTTTGTGAACAAGGACATACGGATCTATTGTCGATCCTGTAAAGTATGTCAAGAAGTCAAATCCAAAGGTCCTCGTCATGCTGCGCCTATTCAGGCTGCAGATATTCCTATTCGTCCATTCCAGAAAATGGCGATAGACATCATTGGTCCATTCAAGATCAAATCTGCTAGAGGACATCAGTTTATCTTAACGTGTGTAGACATGTGCACACGTTGGCCAGAGGCTATCCCTCTAAAGAGCATTACTACCGCTGACATTGCAGATGCTCTTTGGCTTATATTTTCTCGGCTGGGATTCCCCGGAGAAATATTATCAGATCATGGCACCCAACTGATATCGGATACCATGTCTCAAGTAATGTCTACTCTACAGATAGAGAGATCTTTGAGTAGCATCTATCATCCTATGTCCAATGGGATGGTCGAGCGACTAAATAGAACACTTAAGAACTTATTAGGGAAGATAACTGAGGATCATCCTCAAGATTGGGATAGGGTTTTACCCGCGGCCCTCTTCGCGTATAGAGAGGTCCCCAATGAACATACAGGGTTTTCTCCCTTTGAACTTGTCTTTGGCGCGCGACCGCGCGGCCCAATGTCTTTGCTGCATGATCTTATAACAGCTGACAATATTGACGATGACACAAAATCTTCTTACGAGTATGTCATCGCGCTGAGACAGAAGATTATCGAAGCATGCAAATTGGCAACGTCCTCTTCTGAATTTGCTAAGCAGAAGGCAAGACAATTTGCTAATAAGAAGAGAACTTTACGACAACTTTGTCCTGGTGACAAAGCATTTGTTTTGCTACCTTGTCGTGAAAATAGACTCCTTATTAGTTGGAAAGGTCCGTACGATATAATATCGAAAATTTCAGATGTTGACTACATCGTCGATATCAACGGGAAGCATAAAACCTTCCACATCAATATGCTTACGGAGTTCCATGAACGTCCTGACTATCTACAGCCTATTTTCCAGGCAACGGACGATTCTCATGTCAAACATGGTCATTACTCATCACTGTCTGTAATACAGGATGAGGAAACAAGTTTTTCGGATGTTAATCTTCCGCTTCCAATGATCCCACTTCATTCTAGTGAATCATGGAAAGACGTTACTGTTTCTCCTGATTTGTCTCTAGGAGAACGGCGACAAGTTTCGTCTATGTTACAAACATTTCAGGATGTCCTCACTGACATCCCTGGACAAACTCATGTCATTGAGCATGACATTGTTCTAACTGAACATACTCCAATTAGGGTTAGACCTTATCCTATCCCTATACATTTCCAAACACAGGTTGAAAAGGAGTTGGATGAAATGATAGATTTACAAATAATCGAACCATCCACTTCTGCATATTCTTCGCCGATGGTTATTGTTCGAAAAAAAGACAATAACATACGTCTTTGCGTTGACTATCGCAAATTGAATCAAGTTACGAAGTTCGATGCTGAACCTATGCCTTTACTAGAAGAGCTACTTACTCGTCTTTCTAAATCGCATTTTTTCACTAAACTTGATTTGTCTAAAGGATATTGGCAAGTTCCATTATCCGAACGCGCCAAACCTCTTACCGCTTTCTCTACTCCCAGAGGCCTTTTCCAATGGAATTTTATGCCTTTCGGCCTTATGAACGCACCAGCTACATTTGTACGCATGATGCGTCGAATCCTATCGTATCGGTCAGATGTCATTGCTTATCTAGACGACATCTGTCTTTTCAGCGATACTTGGGAAGATCACTATTCAGGGTTAGTTGAATTATTATCAACTCTGCGTGAGTATAACCTGACAGCAAAACCATCTAAAGCTTGTATTGGCTTTAGCGAAATTGCTTTCTTAGGCCATCGAGTAGGTCACGGTTTCTTGAAGACAGAAGACCATAATATCACTAAGATACTTAACATCTCTATCCCTAGGACTAAAAAGCAAGTGCGAAGTCTTTTAGGTCTCATACAATTTTATGGACGTTTCATTCCGAATCTGTCCTCTATCATGGCACCTCTCTCTACACTATTAAAGAAAGGGTCGCCTAACATGGTTCACTGGTCTCATGAATGCCAATCTTCACTAGAGAAGATCAAAACTATGTTTTCATCACCACCTATTTTAGTGTTACCTACAACAGATAAGACATTTGTTCTTCGTAGTGACGCTTCATCCACTGGGATTGGAGCGGCACTAATGCAAGAGTACTCTGGAACTCTGCATCCTGTAATGTATATATCCAGAAAACTTAATGCTGCAGAAAGGAATTACTCGGTTTTAGACCGTGAATTATTGGCAATGGTTTGGTCAATTCTCAAACTCCAAAGATTCCTTCTGGGCGCGCATTTCGTAGTGGAAACTGACCAAAAAGCTCTTACGGCTATCCAAAGTAAGAACTTGAAGAGCTCGAGATCAACTCGATACGCAATCGCTCTTCAACCTTTTCATTTTTCGGTACGAGCTATCCGTGGTTCAGAAAATGTGATGGCGGACATTCTGTCCAGATGCCCACATGATGCCACTTAACTGTTAAATATTGGATCTTTTTAATATGTATAACTTTACAACAGTTATTTTTTGTTTCTTTACTAAGATACACATTTGTAATTTAATAATAGAATGATGGTATCGCTACTTAGCGGTTTATTGATGTTTATTCACCGCTGTTCTTTGATGATTGTTTCTTCATAAATCATAAATTTAAGATTATAGTGTGAATTTTGGGTATGCATTGTATAATTACCAGAATTGTATTATACGTACATCACACCTTCCTGGAAACATTTATTCGTAGAGAAACAATTTCTCTCAGATTTTGAGATATATTCTCACCGGTCATATTAGGAATTATAGTTATTCCTGATATTTGCATCTGCGCAGTATTCTTGCGTTTTGAGCCTATTGTATGGTGCTCCTAGATGTATTTAAAAAAAAAAAAAAAAAATTTTTTTTTTTTTTCCCGGGAGGTGTGGTAAGACTGTAAAGGGCAATTTTTACTATCTTGCAATATAATACATTTATATACTTATTATGTTCGCAAATATTTGGTAATCAAAGTATTTCCTTTTTAAGTGCTTAAGGAGAAGTCATTTTTGAGTTACTTCCCTTGAAAGTAGTTCCGTCATCTTCGATCGGACTCCGCGGACGAGTCTAGGCCTACTGCGATTTATTCTTTGGCTGGGTAGGAATAGATTGTTCTTGCTTCAGTATATCTATGGCCTGAATTTATACGTAGTGTTTGTATGAGTAGGACGAGTCTGTCTTATATATGGATATCTTTACATTTCTAAGTCGAACTATGTTGGTTGTGGCTAGAAAAGGTCAAAGGCTATGCAGCGGAAGTATCGCTAGCAAGGGGTGTGATTCATGGCTGTCATCCTGTCTGGATGTAGAATTTTGTGGTAGCCGGCCTATCGCCGAAAAAGTGATCTATATGTGGATGGGGAAAAGTGATAGTCATTTAGACATGTTGTATGTACTTTACCCCAGTGTTTATTCTCTTTTGCCAAGGAATGGCAAAGTTATATTTCGCATAGAAAGGTAAAACCACAATTTATTATGAACTTGGGCTTCGCCATCGTTGTTGATAAACAGATGCACAGTGGTACTTTTGAAAAGAATATTTATTCAAAGGAAGACGACATTCCTATGTATCAGCACTAGATTATATGATATTATTCAATTACTTCTATGATAGAAGTCATGAAGAAATGAGGACATTTAACGAATGACCAATTTTGGTCTGGATCCTATAGTGAGTGAAACTCACGAGAGAAGAACAGCCATGTTGAAATTCATATACTTTGTATTTATCGAGTGAGAAAAAGGGATGCCTGTACTATCGCTCGATGAACCAAGAGATCACTGCTACATGTGAGAACCCATGTCTGGGATTCCTATATCTTTATGGAAAATATATATATTGAACTTTACGTGAAGGGATATTCACTAGACGAGGTTAGGTCTAGGAGCCTTCCTATATATTGGTTATGGTCTGACGTGCCCAGTCAGTAAAGCCAGATGATTTACATGATGGAACTCTGAATGCTTATTTACGAATGCTCCATTATGATATTTGCCAAGCATGAATGCTAACTTAAGATGATATTCCTGTGATCAACATTATGCTGTCTATGTCGACATTTGTTCCTGTAACCATACACGTACTGTCCAAGTGTGCGTCCCATTAAATGTTATAAAAAGACCACCGTAGTTCCAGTACTTCTTGAATTCGAACAGTGTGAGTATGAGTGATGTACTATCAACCTGTCAACTCTATCGAATCATTCTACCATTCGCGTTCTGACATTCACATACACACTCATTGTTTACACTCACATTCTTGTCGGAGCCTCATCACGTTCCAGGACAAGATGACCTGTATGACCAAAACTGTGCTGGGTTTAATGAGTTGACAATCGTTACACTTTACTACACCAGTCCCAACATCTACATTTATCAACTGGTGGACATTCACGTCATTTAACAAATAAAGCGTGATTCAGCAACTAGTAGCCAGTATGAGTAAACAACTAAACAGAGTTTAACAGTCACCTGGACAAAGTTGACGCAAACATCTCTTTTTATTGGCAAATTCCCTTGCCTTCTGTTTCGCAAATTCAGAAGAAGCAGTTGCCAATTTGCATGCTTCAATAATCTTGTGTCTAAGTGCGATGACATATTCATAAGAGGATTTTGTGTCATCGACAATATTATCAGCAGTTATAAGATCATGAAGTAAGGACATAGGACCTCGCGGTTTCGCGCCAAAGACAAGTTCAAAGGGAGAAAATCCTGTATGTTCGTTGGCGACCTCTCAATATGCAAAGAGAGCCGCGGGTAAAACCCTATCCCAATCCTGAGGATGATCTTCTGTTATCTTACCTAGTAGGTTTTTCAGAGTTCTATTCAAACGTTCCACCATCCCATTGGACATAGGATGATAAATACTACTCAGCGATCTCTCTATCTTCAGAGTCGACATTACTTGAGACATGGTATCCGATATGAGTTGGGTACCATGGTCGGATAATATTTTCTGCTGGAAACCCCAGACGAGAAAATATTAACCAAAGAGCATCTGCGATATCAGCAGTAGTTATGCTCTTTAGAGGAACAGCCTCCGGCCAACGTGTGCACATATCAACACACGTCAAAATAAATTGGTGTCCTCTAGCAGACTTTATCTTAAATGGACCAATGATGTCTATCGCCATTTTTTGAAATGGCCGAATGGGAATGTCTGCAGCCTGAATAGGTGCATCATGGCGTGGACCTCTGGATTTAATCTCTTGACATACTTTACAAGATCGACAATAGATTCGTATGTCCTTATTCACAGCAGGCCAAAAGAAAGATTGAAGAACTCTAGCTTTAGTACGGGAAAAACCCATATGTCCAGCACACTGCGAATCATGAGCGTGCTGTAAGATTTTAACTCTCATATTTTTAGGCACAAGGATTTGAGAATGAATGGACTTAGCGGAGTCTTGTACCATACGTACAAGTACGCCATTCTTCATCGTAATCCAAGATTTACGATTTGTATCCTTATTCGGATCACCTTTTGTTGCCAGAGTAAAGAATTTCTTTAGAGTAGGATCATCTTCCTGCTGTTTGATAAAGGAATCGTGGGAAATCTCCAAGGGATCATCTTGGATCTGCGCATCATCATCTTCAGAATGTGAAGATTGTGGCATATTGAGAGCTTGAGCCCTAGTGATTACTGCATTAGCAGATTGCAAATTAACATTTTCCCAATTAGAAATTTGCTGTGGAGTGCATTCTTTCACTCCATGAATGCGACCGATGATAAGATCAGCGATCGGATTCGGCAAGAGACATGCTTGCACCTCTCCTGTAAAGAAAGGCGTAGCAATATTGATAATGGCAGTGGAGTACTTCTCCAATGTGCCACCAAATGTTACACATTTGACTATATTGCCTGTAGCTCGAGAAGGATTTACGAGTGATTGCCTCACTCCAATGGTAGTGCACCCCGAGTCGAAAAGAATTGATACCGGAGTACCATCTATTAGGCCCCTATTAAAGACAAGAGCACCCCTTCCATTATGCGCGATTGACGCATGGAGAGCGGGAAGTGGGTGACCGCAGCTTAAAGTAGACACTGTGGTTGGATCGAATAATGTTTTGCATTGCGAACACTCAGATGCTCTAGCAAAATCAAAAGCGGAATTTGCTACACTGTTGGAGTCTTTTTTATCATTATTCTGATTATCGGTGTCGTGGAACTCCTGTTGTGCAGAGTTGCCTGGTAATACGATTTACCATGTCTTTTGTGTTGTGATCCACCTCGGTTATAATTGTCTCTATAATTATTATTGCCTCTGTTATAACCCCTATTTGGGTTTGAATCATAATATTCATGATCATAATCATCATGCTCATTATATTGAGTATCCCTGTAATATTGTTTCTTTTGTCTCCATGAAGCACTTGGGTAGTTCCTATAGCTACTCCCTTTCCGAGAATTTCTAACATTATGGGCACCCCTCGCGTGTCGAGGACTATCAGCCCGATTCCAGTTCTTCGAAGAAGAACTCTGATTTGAGCGGTTATCTTGGTTTTGATACTTATCCCAATTAACCTTTTTATCAAATTTATTTTTAGCTCCTTGGAATTTGTGTGAGTAATTCTGATTATATTCTGTTGCCGAAGCAACTGGCATACTCTCTTTAATGTTAGAGTTACTAAGAATCATGTCAGGGTGTGCCGTGGCATACTGGTCACAATATTCTTCCATTTGCTTTATTGTACTAGGTTTACGCTCATGTAAGAACTCTAGGAATGATTTATTTACAGAAGACATGACCTTGTCTCTTAGCAATAAATCTGTAAGACCATCAAATGTTTTCTCTGTTTTGGATAATTCAATCCATCGTGAAAGTGTAATTCGTGCTTTTGAGATGAAATCTGAGAATTCTACACCTACCTCAGGTCTCATTGTTTTAAACAAAAGACGGTAACCTTCCTCAGACAGCTGATATCTCTTTATCAAAGCTGCCCTAACAGCATCATAATTGTCTTTGTCGGCCTCTTCAACGAAATATAACTTACTCAGAGACTCCCCTTTTAGATTTTCAGACAACTGATTCACATACTGTGATTTGTCAACATTATGAGATCGACAAGCCCGTTCAAATCTAGAAAGCCAAAATGTTATGTCATCACTGGTAGGGTTAAACGCTGGTACTTTGACCTTGTACACAAAGGGTTTACCATTACCACCAGATGCCTGATTAACATTACTCATACATGTCAATTTTAATTTCTCTAATTCAAACTCATGTTCTCTTATTGCTTTTCTCTCTTCAGCTTCTCTATCTAATCTTTTCTGTTCTGCAGCCGCTTCTAATTTTTTCTGTTCTGCAGCAGCAGCAACTTCTAGTTTTTTCTGTTCTGCAGCAGCAGCAACTTCTAGTTTTTTTCTGTTCTGCAGCAGCTTCTAATTTTTTCTGTTCTGCAGCAACTTCTAATTTTCTCTGCTCTGCAGCAGCAGCAACTTCTAATTTTTTCTGCTCTGCATCAGCTTCTAATTTCTTCTGTTCTGCCTCAAATCTCCTTTCCTCCACTTGCATCTGCAATTTCTTAAGTTCAGCAGCAGTATCAGCTTCTTTTTCTAATCTTTTTTCTTCAGCTAAGGCTTTCCTTTCTTCTGCAGCAGCTTTTTTTTCTTCTATTTGAAGTTTTCTCTCCTCAGCCGCAGCTTTTTTTTCCTCAGCAGCAGCTTTTCTTTCTTCAACAGCAGCAGCAATTTTTTTCTCTTCTGCAGCTAATGCTTTGTCATATTGAGCAACAGCCCATTGTTCTAAGTCTTTTCCAGTCTTATCAAGAGATTTTCCTTGTATAATGAAATAATCTAATGTAGACATATTGTCTTCTTAAATCAGAAACCTGAAAAAGTAAATAAATTACCCTCTTTCAAGTTAATGGGAGACAAGTCTATACCTTAGACCTAGTCTTAGTCCAAACTTGTATGGTTTATAATAACCAATGATAACTTGAGTACCTGTGGACAACAATAATTGTATCTCAAATACTGTGGGGACAAGCCTTACAAAGGTCTTGTATACCTCACTGTAATCAAAGATCACTTGAGTACCTGTGGAAAAAAATATTTCCTTTTACCAATCACTTTGGGGGACAAGCCTTACAAAGGTCTTGTATACCTCAATGTAATCAAAGATCACTTGAGTACCTGTGGAAAAAAATATTTCCTTTTACCAATCACTTTGGGAGACAAGCCTTACAAAGGTCTTGTATATTTTGTTTTATAACAATAACAATCAGAGAGTACTGATCTGTACTATACTATCAGTGTATACCACTATACGTCATATGTCAACTAAAGACATTACAAATGACAAACAAGAAAAGACAATCTGAAAACATTTGCAGAGATCAAATTAAATTAAATAGAAGAAATGAAAAAAATGATCACAGAAACCGTGATGATAACTGCAATAATAAAATGACAAGACAAATAACGCCACAGTGTATAAACATAAGGGTGTAAAAAACTGAAATGAAAGAAAAGATGAGACCTACAATTATACAAACAAATCAAACAAAACTAAGGAACACAAAATTATTAACAAAAACAACGAAGAAAAGAACACCTCATCACAACTAACAGAAATAGCAGCAAATTGTTGCTAACAAATTTCCAATTAAGAAAATGTGTACCTATCGAATACTAGTACCAGACCAATGTAACTCGGCATACCTTGTACTAGTCACACAGAACATAAACTAATTTAATACATAACAAATAACATGTAAGCATAAATAGCATATAGCATACAATATCATTTATGTCATGAATGGAATGTGTTGCAGGTATAGTGTTGTAAAGCAGGCACAGTTTATTTAAATAATAATAACTTGCCACTTTATTCAGTAATAGATTTAATTCTAAACTATTACACTGTCAATTTTTTCTCTTTTGAGCATATGAAGATCCAACGATGAACTATGCACTTTATTTTCAACAACACTGTGATTCTTCTGTAAGTTGAGAAATGTCAACAATATTGCTCCAGATATTTTCTACACTTGATACCACTGTCCTGTGTAATACTGTCTGTACAGCGAAAAACTGTCAACAAGCGCTGACCTAGATACAGCATCCTATCGGTAATACAGGTCAAGCTGACATCGACTGTATAGCTGTCCTACTGGTGTTGATGTGTTCAAACAAATGTTCTTTCAGCTGTAAACTGTGATTCTCAACACAAAAATGCGTAAGCTGGACCCAGGAATCTGGCTCGCCACTGTAAAGACGTTATTTCTTACTACACCTGTAGTACACCACTGTAAAGTATCAGTCTGTCTGCTCTGTAAGGAAGGGTGGTGTGTTGTTGAGATCAGGCATGCTCCAGTCTACCCAGCTGTAAATGGGTAACTCACCCTAGTCCTGAGTTAGGGAAGGCAAAGGCTCCAGGGGGAAGCAGGCCCTGAACTTGGTCACTTCAGCCGACGCAGGATGGTGTATGTATGAAGTAGAAGTGTAGAGTGTGATTACCGCGAATGGTGTGCTGTTCGTGTGCTGACCAATATAACCACTCACACTTGTCTACAAGGCACCAATGCAGACTGCTGGAATCTTAGTTTACTCAATTTATTCAGACGTACACACTGGGACATACGAGTACATCATGGTTCGTTGACATATCAATTTGTAGGTATACATAGCAGATCTGAAGTCATGACACATTCAGAAATAATGGCAGTACATCAAAGTTCAATGTCATGATACATTATGGCCGCATTCCCCTATCTGACTAAACGCGTCAGTGAAGGAATCGATAAATAACTAAAGTTACTTGACGTCCATAGTTTGTAGTATAGATTATGAAACCACGAAGGGGGGTTTCTAGCAGGATTGAGATCTCTCTGTCACTGTCCGATAATAAGATAAATAATCTGTTCTCTTGGCAGTGATCAAAACATATGATGACCGAAATCCAACATGGCTACCTCCCTGAGTTGTCGTTCACTCATGCATAGGGAGGAGAATATAAGCCAGAGTTAATTTGTAATGGGTATATAAAGGATTTCATAAATGTTTCCATACAGCTCTACGGTGATCAGGTTAATTTCACGTAGCCATAACCGCTGCAGGAAAATCTGTCATCTTCGTCGATACCAAACACGACACTAGCATAACGAAGCACCAAAAGTCAAGCTAGGCCTAACCGACGAGAGATCATCAAAATAGGAGCTGGGTTTACCTGGAGTCCGAATCATCTATATACTGACATAAGGAGAGTCTCGAACACAAACTATCGTAGAGACACCATCTCCTTCAGAAGAAATACCACTTCGTAAGACATTTTTTCCTGACGAAAGGACCAGCTCTAGAAAAACGTACCCCGCCATTTGTAAGCAGTACATCGGAACTCATCACGACTTGTCAAGACAAATCATACTTCCGCTAGACCGGAATACAAGAATCTAGTCCCTCCTACCCATCCAAAATATACAATATAGGACTGATTCTACTTGTACTAATAATATGTAATACATATGAATTCAGGCCATAAACACAATAAGCAAATTAATATATTTTCTGGCCCTAAAAAATAAGTACAAACGCAAGCGCACTATCCTTGCGCCGGATCAATATCCAGAACGATTACTCCTATAATCAAAAGTGTGAATCAAACATGGATTATCTCGCTTTTACCATAGACAGCATTTTCATACACAAATGAATGCATGTCTATATTTTCCCATATCAAATAGCCATATCAATTTTTGTAAAATGTGCGTCAAAATATGCACGCAACACATGTGCGTCTTGCATTTGCAATGACAATAAATACGGCCCAATTTAGTATAGTAGGAAGCTTAAACTTATAAAATCCGTGCCTTTCACGTTATTGTAACAACAGGAAAGATTGAAGGAAAAAGAAAGACACGAAGACAAAGTGAGAAGGTACTGGACATTGTGGCATCACGATATGGAGAGAAGTAAGCAACAACATTGATTAATAGTACTGGAGACAGTAAGTTGTGGAGATGCATGATCGCCTACATCATCAGTCGTGAAGATAGTGACGTCATAACATCATCCTTCACAAACAAACTGTTGTTGTTGTTCAGAAAAATATCATATTGTTGTGGACAGCTGTGGTTTTTGACTTGATGATAAACTAACTTTATGATCATGCCAGTCTCTTTCTAACTTTATAGACAAGTTAAATGTTTGACATAGTTACGGACAATGGTAGTTAATGTCGTAGAGATTTTTGGTATTGCAACATACAGGTAGAAATATGTAGGAATATGTAGGACATAATTAGAAGTATATGGATACATGTAGCACATAAGTAGAAGTATATGAAGAAGTGTTGGTGTCGTATAGTAGGTCTATCTTTATCATTATGCACCCTTTCCAACATCTCTCTTATGTTTGCTCTCTCTCTTTTTACTTTTTCCTCACTGTGAAAATAATATGTCTTAATGACGGTTTATACTTAAGCGTTGTTTTGATTTATTTTCCCACCTTGCACTATTTTTTGGAACCCACATTGCCTCGTTAAAATCTTGGTAAAACACCTGGCTACATTGGACGAGTATTGTTTACTTTGGGAAACGCCCGGCATGGCAACCGAGAAAAGTCTTTTCATGACGAATCCACTGTTTAAACAAAACACAAAGAACTTGGGTCGCACTCATTAATGATTTTTGCCAGACGGTAATCTTCAAGAGCCGACATATTGATTATTTTCCGTTCGGAAATTCGTGCCTACACATTGAACGTTGTAACTTTGCAATCCCTTGACGGATGTTATTGAAATTTGCTACGTGCCCTACTGATATCAATGCAGATATTAATATATTTTTTGCCCTTACAAAACTCATGTCATGTTTAAATTTTCTTCTTTAAGTTATTTTTAAAAAACTCTTACCGTTGTCTGGGTTAATTTTTATTAGTTCTGCAGGAAAGTTACAAGATCCGTTCAAAAATTGCGCACTTAATTTTTGTTTCAGCACAGCTCAAGTAATTAAATGTGCTACTCAATATTTTTTTGTTTGAATTAGTGTAGTGACTACATGTCGACACGAGTGCGCACTTATTGTACACAGTCGCGAGTAATTATTTCAGCAGCGTATGCTAATTGCAATGAGTTGGCTGCATCGAAACAAAACGACACCAGCGTATAATATATTAATAAACTAAACTGCATAAATATGAAAAACGCAATGAATCTGAAATTCAAAATTTATCACTGCAGAAGGTAACTGTTATATTGTACAGGCATTTTCGCAGAGAGGCTAAGATGGGTTGTTTATACCACGACATCCAAGAACCAGGTAGGAGAACACGGAAGGCCCTGGGTGTGGATAGAAGATCTTTTCGACGTTGGATACAACAGGACGGTGATTGTACAGAGGCTACGGTTAAGCAAGGAAGGAAGAAAAAATTGATGATTTTTACAAGGATGTCATTAGACGTTTGATTTTGAAGATGTTTAATGCCAATCAACTTGTTACTCTCCGCATGCTGAAAAGTCGGCTGCAAGCAGAATGCGATATTAACGTCTCAAAAACAACTCTTTGGCAACTTATCAGAAGTGTCGGCTTCACTTTTAGAAAAAGGTCTGGCAGAAAGAATTTTTTATGTGAGAAACCACATCTGGTTGCAGCTCGAAGCAAATCCCTTAGGCAGATTCGGGAGAGAAGGCAAGACGGCTATGATATAGTGTATTTGGACGAATCTTGGGTTAATGCTCATCATACGAACGAGAAAGAATGGCAATCTGTTGACGGAGACCATAGAAGGAAAATTCCCAGCAGCAAAGGTCAACGCATTATATTAGCACATGCTGGCAGCAGGCAGAATGGGCTTGTCCGTGATGCAGAGCTTATTTTTCAATCAAAGTCTGTAGATGGTACGGACTACCACAGTGAAATAAATGGTCAAATTTTTCGAGATTGGATAGTGAATACACTCCTCCCGACTCTAGATTAGCCGTCTTGCCTGGTGATGGATAATGCGTCCCATCATAATGTTCTAGCGCAGGATGATAAAGCTCCCACTTCGGCAAGCACGAAAGACGAAATCAGGAGGTGGCTTGTGAATGAAAATATCTTCGCTGACAACAGCTATTTAAAACCAGAGTTGTTGCAGCTTGTGAGACAGAGGAATAAGACAAAAGTGTATCTGATTGATAAAATCATCAAAGAGCAGGGTAATGTTTCTCTTAGACTCCCACCTTACCATTCTCACCTTAACCTAATAAAGCTGGTTTGGGCTAGAGTTAAAGGGCAAGGGCCGCCCAGAACATCACTTTTAAAATGTGCGATGTTAAAGACTTGACTCGTGAGGCCCTTTCACGAATAGACACAGAGTACTGGGCTAAATGTGAAGAACACGTGCTCCAGGAAGAAGACGATTACTGGCAGCAAGATGGCTTGCAGTTTATCCAACCAAAAACTGTCGTGAAATTATTGGAGTCGTCCGATTTGGAATGAGGCACGTCGATCGCATTCCTTCGTTTGTGATAAACTAATTTCATATGCCAATCTATAATAACACATAAACAGTTACGATTCGTCATAACGTCCTGATGATTTACTGCTATCATGGTTTATTATCAGATCATCATTCCTCGTATCAAAATCACGTGAACAACAAATCACACATTTAGGACATGCCTTTGAACCGTCTTGTCGCACAAATGTTGTGATTTACTGTACAAATTAATGTTACGGGCAGATTTAGGCAAATGTTCCAAGAAGATCAAAGAAAATCGCCGTTTTGCAAATTTAGCGACAGCTGTGGATGTAATGATCGCAAAATCTTAAGTGCATGGAAAATCTAAGACTGCATGCAAAAACTCATGTCCATACAACAAACAGTTTTGGAGAAAATTGACGCTTTCTGTGGGCTCGAATTTCCGAACGGACTATACCTAGCTAGATAAGGGACAAGGAGATTATGGAAACCGGTTCACTATAATGGGCCCACCATAGCACGCACGTCACGCGAAGCAACCAGATGACAGAAGGCTTTGTGACAGAGTGCGTGTAATTCCTGTATTGGTTGGCCCATCGAAAACAACGATTTGTCTCGCAAAACGAACCCGTAGCACGGACTTGAAAAGTTGGTTGCGAGAGTCCACCAACTTTAGCGATGACGTCGATTTCGTACAGAAGGTCAGGATAATACAGGATGATCACCTCGTTATTAGACTGAATGCCGTGTTAGACCAACAGACAACAATATCTGAAATACAATGCAACCAGAAAGGTAACGAGATGTTTGACAGAACGGCAGTACATAGTTTTCAAAATAGCGGCGCATGAGTTGTCCCTTTCGTATAGCCTGTGTACAGCTGTTATAATATTTCATTCCTGTGTGGATATTTGAATCATATCTGTGGAGAGTAATTGCATAGTCTTCTTACGGAATTTGCGAAGTGAAAGGGAGTCTAGCAGAAGTATGTGTATGCAATACGTATCTGGCATCTAACTAGAAAGATGCTAGCAAAGCGTATGGCTGGAAAGCAGAATTTACAACGAAATTAATGTTCAGCTGTCTTTGCCATCCTGAGCACTGCTCTATAATGTTGCTGAGGGTAAATATATGATCTACACATCTTCTGTTCTTTCTAAATCCTGCTTGTTCTTTCCTCAGTTTGTGGTCTACTGCTTTTGAAATTCTCTGTTTTCCAGATTATTTGTGCAAATTAGGATTCGACTTCCGACTTCTAAAGCGGACATATGTTTTTTGCTCAACTCAAAATACACAAGGCTGATACGTCCTTTTCAGGACTAGACACAGTGGAGAAATTAATCAAACTATTCAAGTTTTTAGATAAGTTGTTACATTTTTATCTATCTTTAGTATTAGCTTATTGCTGTTAATTTTAGGTGAATAGGTAATAGATTCAAGCGCCACGTGGCACTTGCTTGTGTAAGATCTGGCAGCCATCTTGATAGAGATAATTTAAGTGGTTATTTCCTTTGTAGGTTGATGTAAGTAATAGATTATCGCAGTTAATATTAAGTGTTAGGGGACTATTTAACTATAGCTTTACATATTTGTATAATTTAAGAATTGTAGTGAGAAAATAACATAAAATAAACCAAATTCATCAAACTACTCACGTTTTCAGATAAGCTGTTAAATTTTTTTTTATCTATTAGCTTATTGTAGTTAGTTTTAGGTGACTAGGTAATTGGTAGCTAGAAGTATTATTATAACTTAGGAAATCTATTAAACACGTTTGATAGACAAAATGAAAATAAGTGGCGAATCCTTTTTAGTTTGATTTAAGTATTAATTTATTACATTTATTATCAAGTAATTGGTGACTAGTTAAGTATCGCTTGGAATATTAATTTAATTTAAAAATAAACAAAGACATTAAATAGATTCACCTACATTTTTGCCTAGCTGCTCCCATACTTATTTGCGCTTCACAATGTGAATCGTAGTAATAAAATGTTGATTAGATAGGTCCGCGGAAAATACTTTTATCACTTCAGTCTAGCCACCTTTGATGTAGACAGTAAACGTGACGGGATAGCGACTTTGACGTAATTCATGTCCGGGGCAAGCGAGAAACAGGCAAGTGACCAACTGAGTTCGCGGTATATCTGTCTGAGAGAGCCGTGGCGGATGCACGAAAACACAGGTGATAATTAGATAGTCGTTTCCGCTAGTCTATTTCTGTATCAATATTACAGATAACCTGTTAGAGGAGGCAATATTCATCATAACCCTCCACTCCCAAAGGAGCATAGGCCTTCAACAAACACATGCCAAGTCCTCCTGTCGCGTGCCATCATCTCAAGTTCTTTCCATGTTCTCCTCATCATTTTCACCTCTGTTTCCAACTCTCTTCTCCATGTACTTCTTGGTCTTCCTCTGCCTCTCTTGCCCTGGGGTTTCCAGAACAAGGACTGCCTTGTAATGCTATCAACAGGTTTCCTCAGTGTGTGTCCTATCCATCGCCATCGTCTTCTTCTCATTTCTTGTTCCACTGGCACTTGTCTAGTTCTTGTCATCAGTTCCACGTTGGTAACCTTGTCATACCATTTTAATCCCTCTATTCTACGCAAGCACCCATTTATGAAAGTCTGTAGCTTTTTGGTTGTTGTCTTTGTTGTTCTCCATGTTTCTGAGCCATACAATAGGACTGACTTCACATTTGAGTTGAAGATTCTTATTTTCGTGTTGGATCCTATTTCTCTTGATCTCCATATATTTCCCAATGCAATGAAAGCTCCTCTTGCTTTTTGTATTCTTATTTTGATATCGCTGTCTGTCCCTCCAACTTTGTCTATATTACTGCCAAGATATGTGTATGATTCTACATCTTGTATTGGTGTTTCTTCAAGTTCAACCCTGTTATCATTACCTGCATTTATTCGCATTATTTTTGTCTTTTCCCTGTGTATTTTCAGACCCAATTGCTGTGACCTCTCATCGAGTGTTTTCAATTTGTCCTGCATCTGATTACGGCTATGGGACAGAAGAGCCAAGTCATCAGCAAAATCCAGATCATCCAACTGCTTAGTCAGAGTCCACTGGATTCCATTTCTGTTGTGTGTTGCCGATGATCTCATAACCCAATCTATTGCCAGCAAGAAAAGAAATGGAGACAAGAGGCATCCCTGTCGCACTCTTGTTCTTATCCCAAACGGTTCTGTAAGCTGTCCTTCGTGAAGAACTCTGCATGTCATGTCTTCATATGTTTTCTTTATTAAATTAATGATCTTCAGGGGAACTCCATAATGCCTCAACAATTTCCAAAGTGATTCTCTGTCTACACTGTCAAATGCCTTTTCGTAGTCCACAAATCCGATGTATAGTGGTGAATTCCATTCCAGACTTTGTTCAACTATTATTCTCAAAGTGGCTATCTGGTCTGTACATGATCTGTTTTGTCGAAAACCTGCTTGTTCATCTCTCAGTTTCTTGTCTATAGACTCTTTTAATCTCTCAAGGATAATCCTGTTTAATACTTTTCCTGGCACTGATAGTAACATTATTCCTCTATAATTTGTGCACTCTTGTAAATTTCCCTTCTTAGGCAACTTAACCAGATATCCTTCCTTCCATTCTGCTGGTATCTCTTCCTTTTCCCAGACTTTACCAAGTAATTTATATAACATCTCTGTAGCCGTGTCGATATCTACTTTGATGGCCTCTGCTGGAATGCCATCAGGTCCAGACGCTTTTCCATCTCTTAGAAGCTTTATGGCTTTCTTTATTTCTTCCTTCGTTGGTCTTTCACCGTTAATTTGTAGCTCTTCTTCTGCTGGCTGGATGTCTGGCGGGTTTTGTGGAGCTGGTCTATTGAGAAGGTCCCCAAAATATTCTGTCCACCTCTTCATTTGCTCTTGTATATTGCTGAGCAGTTTCCCATTCTTGTCTTTCATGAGGCAACTTGTTTGCTTGTATTTCCCTGTTAGCTTCTTTGTGCTGCTATACAGTTCTCTAATATTTCCTTTGGCTGCAGCATCTTCTGCCTCTCTTGCCAACTCCTCAATATACTTCCTCTTGTCTCTTTTGATACTTCTTTTTACTTCTTTGTTTGCTTCTGTGTACACTTCTTGAGCCTTGGCTTTGGAACTTCTGGTTTTGCTTGTGTTTAACTCTGCTTTCTTGTTTTTTCTGTCTTTTATCTTATTGAAGGTTTCTGTTGTTATCCATGCTTTTTGTTGTCTTTCCCTTTTCCCCAGTATTTCTTCACATGTCTCCTTCCATACAGTTTTGACCTGCTGCCAATAGTCTTCTGTATTCTCTACATCTTCCAGCTGTTGGAGCACTTGGAATTTGTTGGATACTGTGACCGCAAATTTGTCCGCTTGCATGGCTAGGCGTGGTTGTCGCACGGAAGGTCCAGTGTTCAAATCCTGGGTAAGCCACTCATGTCTGTTGTTTTTCTGTTGTCTGGTGTTCTACTTCTTTATTTCCTGCGAGTGCCTGATAACATACCTTTATATTTGTTTCATATTAATTTACTGTTTACAGGCCTCGGGTTTCCCTCCCTTGTGTGTAATAAATGTTTATACAATACCAAACCTACCCACTATCCTGTTCTCACTGTTCTAGTCTACTATCATTTACTGGACACAGTATTAAGGTCCTTGTCTCTTTGGATTCGGCCTATACTGCTTGATAGAAATACAACAGAAGTGATTGCGTCATTAATAGGCTGAACTGCCCATGGTGGACTTCTGGTGTCATGTATTGTGGTTCGCACTGTTGACCTGCCATTGAAACATCATTTTTGATGATGCGTAGATGGCAGGGCGGATAGTGTGATTCGCTTGCATGGCTAGGCGGGGTTGTCGCACGGAAGGTCCAGTGTTCAAATCCTGGGTAAGCCACTCATGTCTGTTGTTTTTCTGTTGTCTGGTGTTCTACTTCTTTATTTCCTGCGAGTGCCTGATAAAATACCTTTATATTTGTTTCATATTAATTTACTGTTTACAGGCCTCGGGTTTCCCTCCCTTGTGTGTAATAGCTGTAAAGAGCTTAATTTGTGAGCAAGTTGGTCCAAACGTAAAATATGGGACTTGACCTGAGAAATGGAAATATAATTTAGCGAAATTAGAGACATAGATCAGAATGCATCACCAAGTCAAGCTAGCAATTCACCACAGTCAGAGTGAAGGATCGGACACATGATTCCAAAATTATAAGTGTCAGTTCAGAGTATTTGGGCAACTTTGAAGCTTAACCAAGTAAACCCTCATTTTTAAATATAAAGACTGGAAACTTAAGGAATCAGAACACAAGTCATAAGAGGGATTCGAAATTAACCCAAGATCAAGTGATTCGAAGCATTGTATCAACGTGCTGTGTCCATTCTAACTGTCAGGAGACTGTAGATCCCATTTCGGTTCGTGGTACGAGGCTGCAAGACTAAAGTTTCGACGCCACTAGTTGTGAGTCAAAAGCACGGATTAAACACTAACTGTCTACATTGGACGAGTTGTGAGGAGAAATGTCCTCATCACAAAAGATTTGGTGAAACCACGGCTGCAATACTCGCTTAGACCCGGTAAGTTCTTATTAAAGGAAACAGCAAAAGGACAATTTTTAAAAAAAATCTGCATCCCAAGTCTCAGTGTAGACACGTTTTAAATACATCTAAAATTCGCCATAATTCCATTGTTTTCTTACCTGTTAAAACAAATTGATTATTAAATGTGGTATATGTTATTTTAAAACAAAACAATCATTGTTTATTCAGTTATATAGGTATGAAAGAAACCGTATGAGCAAAACTCGTTAATATATATTCATCTAAACATTTATTGACATCTAGATAGCAAATACTTGTTGTCGCATAATATCTTTTGTTGCACACATGGGCTTTGATGGAATAAACATATCTTTTGGTGCACACATCAGCTTTAAAAGAAAATGGTGCAAAGGGGTGCAATGATGAGGAGTGAACAGGAAGCCTGACAGAGAAAGATGTCAGTTGGCCGGTTTTAGAAACCGTATTGCATTTTGATCGTGCTTTCTTTATGGTTGCTGGCTATTGTACAGCCTTGTTTTATATTCCCACAACGGGCTGATCACCCGTTTGCCAGTCACTTCGATTACGGAAACAACAGCAAATGGGTTGATTTGCCGTTGCCCTAAAGACGCCACTAGGCGTGAAGGGAAACAATGGCAAAGAAAACCTATCTGCTGTTGCCCTAAGACGCCACTAGGCGTAATGGCCACTGACTGCTTTGACGGTCGGTGGCTAAGGACGGAAGAAGAAGAAGAAGTTTTATATTCCAATGGTAGTAGAACTTGTTGATCCAGCCATGTGGTTATTGCTGACAATTTATTGCTGTTGTTATTTAATTCGTACGTGTAGCATTGTTATTATTAAAAAGGGATATTGTCAGCACACCTTCTTGTACGCTTTGTGAATGGCGTTTACAAGTATGTTGATTGTGTGACCTCTCGCAGTTTGATGCGAGCTTAGAGGATAATGTCATGAAGGTTTAGTTATTATACTGTGACATATTTTGGGGATGTGGTCCTCTATATAGGTGTATTTTAGCGTTCCACTTTGTTAATGACTGGTGGTATCTGGATATTTGTAGTATTGAACTTATTACGGGTTCTATCATAGCAAGTTTACAGTTCGCGAAGCTTTTGTTGGCGATTGAGTTGAATCACATTATATGTGCGATTGTTTTTTTTTTCTGATGATGACATTTTTTAATGGATTTGTTGTCGGCGAAAACAAGCTACAAGTTCGTGGATTGAGTTATTGTGCAGTTTGAGTTCTATGAAGCAGATAGGGCATTGAAACAGATTGAAGCAGATAGGGAACTGAAACAATTTGAAGCAGATAAAGTACTGAAATAGACTGAGGTGGATTTAGAAAGAATGAAGATTGAGACGGACAAGGAAATTGATATAAAAAAGTTGGAGCTTAATTCTGGCAATCCTGGTTCGACTTCTAGGGAGCCAGCTCGCCCTATAGGCTACGATTACCGAATTTCTGGGAAGAAGTAGATAGCTTGGACTTCTTTTTTGAGAGATTTGAATAAGAACCTCTTGTCTAGAGGGCAAGAATGTAGAAATGGCCTTCACTGTTATCTGCATTGCTTTCCGGCTCTGCTTTAAACACCGTCTACAGTTTGCCTGTGGCTGACAGAACTAATTATGCTACCATAAAGGCAACATAGCTGAGAGAGTTTAAGCTGACAGCCGAAGGGTATAGCTCCTGTTTCAGAGATGCGATGCCTAGTGCAGACCAAGATTTCGGCTCTTTTTTCACCAATAGATGGACAGAGCTGGAGGGAATAAACAAGGATTTTGTTAGACTCTTTGATCTCATGTTGCGGGACACGTTGTTGTCCTCATGTTGTTCTGGCATGGTTGCATTTTTTCAGGAACGAAAACCAAGAGAAATTACTGCTTTGGCAGATTTGGGGCGGCAGTACGTTACTGCTCACTCTGGTAAGATAATTTACTCGTCCTTTGTCCCTGAGCCTTTTGCTACATGTGTTGGCAAGGTTATTGGGAAACCCTTCCAGCAACATTGGTCCATGAGTGCGGACAGGTTTGCTAAGCGAAGGTTTGATCGGCATACTCTAGTGGGCGTGGATCTCAAGGAAGCTATGATAGCTTTAAGGGGATCAGATCTCAAAAAAAAAAAATAGTGCTAGCTTCAAGATAGATCTCCGTTTAGATACACGGGAGATAGAGATGACAGGTCTACTCGGAGGCAGGTCCGAATAGACACTACCAGCGATCCCGATCATCGCTGGTATAGAAGTGGTCCGAGTAGAAGGAATGACAAGGATGACAAACGGTAGCAAGAACTCCTCAATTCACCAAAGGGTAGTCCTACAAAATATGATGGTAGTCAACTTCGATGTGGCGCGTGTGACCGAAGGTGACATGCTGCAAGAGTCTATCCAAACAATTCAGAAAAGGCTAATGCTGCATGCGTTCTGAAAACCTTTAATAACGATTATTGCGAGGGATATAGGCCTTTGTTTGAGCCTGATGGCAGACCACTACTGACTTGTGGTCATACTCTGCCTTGCCTCTCTTCTCTCGATGGAAGCGGAAGCTTAGAGTTACACTCGGGCATGATTTAGAACCAGTTGGTGTCTGTGCTGAGGGAGTGCGCCGATCATGTATTGACAAATCGTGCCTTATTGGTAAGTCCGTCGGATGCGTGACATTTGGGGGAAATGTTGAATATTATTCCCTAGCCATTATAGACGTGGATACACCATTTATTTCTGGTCGGGTGCAGGCATGTGTTCTTGAGGCGCCAGTAGTCGAGTTGACCATAGGGAACGTGCTTCGTGTTCGTGACTGTACCCAGGCCGACATCACAAAATGGCAGGTCGAACGGTCAGTTGTGGCCAATGTGGTGGTAACAAGGGCGCAGACCAGAGCAGACGACAGTTCATTGGCGATACAGCGGGAACTATCGACATCATACGCGGTCCCATATATTGCGTCCACGGGTCCCAATGTACCAGCATCGGACTTTATCCAGCAGCGGAGAGCTGATAGGACATTGCAGAAATGTTACACTTTGGTCCAATATGGTGATGTAAAGTACACGAAGTCGGCACGTTACTGGTTTGACTTGAAAAAAAAATGATGTTCTTACCAGATGCTTTTCTAGCCAATTCGAATTCAAGCGCCAGGTGGTTGTGACTGTCGCCTTTAGATCAAAGGTGTTGCAGGTGGCACACGATTCACCGTTTGCTGGACATATAGGGGTTGCAAGAACTTGCCATAGAGTTCTGTAACAACTCTATTGGCCGTCATACAACAAAGACATTAAAGTGTACTGCAGGTCTTGCAGTGTATTCCAGCCGGTGACACATAGGGGTAAATTACCAAAGGCCCCGTTGCAGGTTGTTGATTTATCGGTTCGGCCCTTCCAGAAAGTTGCCATCGATATCGCTGGTCCTCTTTCTGTTCCTTCAAAGAGAGGCTTTCGTTTTATTCTGACAATGGAGGATCTGTGCACAAGATGGCCCGAGGCTGTGCCAATGAGGACTATAACCTCTCATGGTGTGGCGGATGCGTTGCAGATGTTGTTCAGTAGGTTTGGGTTTCCCAAGGTGATATTGTCAGAAAAGGGAAGCCAATTTATTTCCAAGGAAATGACCAAGATCACTAAATTGTAGGGCATTTCCCAATCTTTCACCAGCTCTTATCATCCCCAGTCTAACGATGTCTGTGAACGATTTAATGGCGCAATGAAGGATATGTTGGCCAAGGTCATTGCTTAATTTCCCCAAGAATGGGATACATTCCTTCCAGCAGTATTATTTGCCTATAGAGAGGCACCTCAGTAGAGCACTCGGTTCTCCCCATTTGAACTATTGTACGAGGCAAATCCGAGGGCCCAATGCACATTCTGAAAGATATACTGGTTGGTGGATGTTCTGGTGGTTCCTCCGTTTCCAGTTACGAATACGTCATAACCTGCGTGACCGTATTGTCAAAGCGTGTGTCGTGGCATGTGATAATTTATCTGTCGCGGGGCCGCGGTACCGGCAATACGCTAACCGCGGATCCAAACTACTGTTCTTGGTTCCCGGTTAAATGGTATGGCTTCTTCTTCCATCAAAGGAAGACCGTTTGAGCATTACATGGCAGGGACCGTTTAAGGTGCTTAAGAAGGTAACGGATGTTGATTAGTTAATCCAGGTTCGGAACAAGGATAAGGTATTCCACATTAATATGTTAAAACGTTATATAGAACGGCCAGAGGCTCTAAAAAAGGTGGACAAAAGGGTATCTGGGAGGACGCAGAGGACGGCATGTTCTGTGGTCATTGATGAATTGGGTGACATGGGAGATGATCTTAATCTCCAGCTGTCTCTCGTTCCCCTTGCTCCTTCTGAGTCTTGGGAGAATGTGCAGATCTGTGATGGCCTAACGATAACACAGAAATCTGAGGCACGATCGGTCGTTAGAGAGTTTAAGGATGTTCTCACTGATTTGCCAGGACGTACCGACTTGATCTGCCACAATATCATCCTGACGGACGACCAACTGATCAGGGTGAAGCCGTATCCGCAGCCAATACGTTTCAATTCGGCGATTGAAAAAGAACTAGATGGCATGTTACGGTTGGGGATCATTTCTCCGTCGGAGTCTGGTTACTCCTTCCCCATGATCGTGGTATGAAAGAAAAATGGGTCCTTGCGTGTCTGCATCGACTTCCGTAAATTAAATAGTGTCACTGTGATTGACGCTGAGCCAATACCGAATCAACAGGACCTCCTTACTCAATGTTCCCATGCTAGGTTTTTTTTTAGTAAGCTGGATTTATCTCGGGGATACTGGCAGGTTCCTTGTGGAGTCGGCTACACCTTTGACGGCATTTTCCACCCCAATGGGTTTATTTCAGTTTAATTTTATGTGTTTTGGGCTAGTTAATACACCCGCAACTTTCGTCATGATGAGAAAGTTACTAGGTCATCGTACGGATGTGATTACGTACATCGATGACATCTGCCTGTTCCATGAAACATGGGAACAACATATGTTGGGGTGGTCTTCCCTATTGCGTTGTTTACGTAAGCATGGGTTAATGGCACATCCTAGTAAGACTTGTATCGGTTTCGGAGAGTTGAATTTTTGGGGTTTATAGTATGTGATAATCTATTAAAACTCGAGATTAGCACGGTTACAAAAATGTTAGAATTACAAGCACCTATGACTAAGAAGCAGGTCAGAAGCCTGATGGGACTTGTCAATTTTATCGCAAATTCATCCCTCAATTTTCTACTATTTCTGATGCTTTAACCTCTCTAACTAGTAAAGGGATGCCTAACAGGGTCGGCGGAATGCGAGAAAGCGTTATCATAAATCAAGAAGTTATTTTCCAGGCGACCAATCCTTCTTTTGCCTGATCTGAGCAAATCCTTTAAACTGCGGACCGACGCGTCATCTGTGGGCATTGGCGCATTTCTTATGCAAGACCACGAGGGCACACTACATCTTGTGATGTATGTTAGTCGGAAACTGTTACCGGCGGAGACCAGGTACTCAACAATCGAAAGGGAATGCCTGGCTATAGTATGGGCAGTGTCAAAACTGTCCCAATACTTGATAGGGTCCCAGTTTATACTTCAGACAGATCATCGACCTCTACTGTTTTTGAAATCTTCGAAGTCGCCAAGCTCACGGTTGACTCGTTGGGCCTTATTGCTACAAAAGTTCCAGTTCACAATTATCCCATTAGAGGGTAGACTTAATGTTGTGGCAGATGCTCGGTCTAGATTGTAATTTTTGGGACATGAGGTATATGTGTTCGTAGGCACGAAGTCTACGTACACCAGTGTAATTTTTTTTTTAACTTGTCTAAAATTTTGTTGTATGCTGAGAAATCTACTGCTCTCAGGGAGAAGAAAACTCCGTTTTCTTTTCTGAGGAAGGGGGTAGATGTCACATAAGATCTTTTGTTGCGCACATGGGCTTTGATAGAATAAACATATCTTTTGGTGAACACATCAGCTTTAAAAGAAAATGGTTCAAAGGGGTGCAATGATGTGGAGTGAACAGGAAGCCTGACAGAGAAAGATGTTAGTTGGCCGGCTTTAGAAGCCGTATTGCACTTTGATCGTGCTCTCTTTATGGTTGCTGGCTTTTGTACAGCCTTGTTTTATATTCCAATGATAGTAGGACTTGTTGATCCAGCCATGTGGTTATTGTTGACAATTTATTGCTGTTGTTATTGAATTCGTACGTGCAGCATTGTTATTATTAAAAAGGGAGATTTGCGAATGGCGTTTACAAGTATGTTTATTTGTGTGACCTCTCGCAGTTTGATACGAGCTTAGAGGATAATGTCATGAAGGTGTAGTTATTATACTGTGACATAAAAGAATGTTGCTGGATCTACACCAGCTGGGGACTTGAACGGCATGAAAGCCTTCTTAATTCTTCACAAAAGGCGAAGGATCAGACATAAGTTAATAATGCTCTGCCCTATGCAGCATTGTTCTTGACTTCTGAAAACATCTTTTGAAAACCCCCTTGAGATAGAATCATCATTATCCTTCTATATCTAACTCTGCCAAGAGTAATCTTGTGCGAAGGTAAACACATTTGAAGTCTCATTCGTGACAACCTGTATACACGCACCACAGTTGGTCATACACAGAGGTAGGTAGAGATATGTGGAACATAAGTAGACATATGTGGAGACATGTAGGGCATAAGTAGAAGTTTGTGGAGATATGTAGGGCCTAAGTAGAAATATGTGGAGACATGTAGGACATAAGTAGTAGTATGTGGACATATGTAATGCGTAAGACAAATATGTGGAGACATGTAGGGCATAAGTAGAAATATGTGGAGACATGTAGGACGTAAGTAGTAGTATGTGGACTTATGTAATGCATAAGTACAAAAATGTCGATAAATTAAGAGCAGAAGCAGAAATATGTGGAGACATGTAGTGTGTACGTGTGGCGACAGGCGAAACACATTTAGAATATGTTATTGTTAGAAAGAATTCTCATTATTGCACTCTGGGCAAAACCATATGTGCTGAGTATCCATCATCACTCAGTATATCTCCTTTATCCATTTCTTGTGTTTCCACTATGGGCGCTCTTGAAGCTAGTCTGTCAGCTCTTTCATTACCACACACCCCAGCATGACCAGGACAGTATATCCACACCAGCACTTGTAGACTGTACGCTTCTATGTATGTTTTCCATTCATGCCGCAACCAACCACTTTGAACCGTCCGAAGCATGGCCTGAGTCTGACACAATGATAGCCTTTGTTAATGAAGTTTCAGTCATCCACCTTAAGGCAGCAGTTACAACCTCGACCTCCATTCTCATGCTGGAAGTTGTTAACTTGTAAGCCCCGCTATGTTCCGAGACGATTCTGCCCTGTACCCGAGCAGATAAGCCACAACCAGATTTCTCACTGCGGATCACTGACCCATCTGTATACACAATGTCATCATTATCTCCGGAATGATCATGCATCAGTTGATAAATTTCCAGTTCTGCTTTTTTATTCCCTCAATTTCTACACTCTCCGCCAAGGCTGATGATGACCTGCTGGTAGTTAATCCAGTTCTCATCTGACATACTCCACTCTTCCCCCTTGAATATATTGTCAACTGTGTTCACCTGCTTGATCGTTGTCTCTGCCTGTACCATTCATCACATCCCTCTCTATATTCTTGCTCCCTTAATGTCAGCTATGTTACCATGCAGAGGGTGTCATTTGTCTGTGGATATTCGCATATAGGCTTTTGCTTGGGCCATCGCATATCTGGATTTAATCTACAGCATTCCAACCATGCACCTCATCGTCACAATGGAGGTATCTTGCGTACACCACAAGACTATGCGCATCCCTTCATTCTGAATGCGTTCTTGTCGTTCACATTGTGCTACTGACAGTGTGAGCTTTCCCAGCCCATACTCAATGACCGATATGACTAACTGTTGGTAAAGAAGAAATATTAATCTCTGCTCCAGACGCGACGCTGCCATTATTTTCAGGGCCATTATACCTCTCCTGCATTTCTGTGTGATTTGCTCAACATGGTACGTATACGAGCCCGCTATCAAATGTAACTCCAAGGTATTTCAGTTTTTTTTTTTTTTTTTTTTTTTTTTTTGGCTTTCAATTTTCTGTCCATTGAGAGTAATATCTAGGAGGTCTGCTTTCACAGTGGAGTGGAGTTGTTCAAAGAGCACCAAATCACACATTCATTGTTGGGATTGACTTTGGAGCCAGTTTCCTCGCACCATTTAGAGACCTGCTGTAGTGTCCCATTTATTCTATTAACCATTTCTTGTCGGTCAGAGCCAGTTCTGTAGATGGGTAAATCATCAGCAAATGTCACTGTACGTCCAAACCTAGCTGGCTGAATACTGGCTACTTTTGCTGTATAGGTATTAAACAGCACCGGTGATAGTGGAGAAACCTGGGGCAATCCCGGGCAAATGAGCATTGGATCTAATGTTCATGTTCCTAAGCGAAATGCTACTGACCTCTCAGTTAAGGTGTGCCCGTAATCACACAGATAGTATTTGGAAAACTGGTTGTGGTTCTGTTTTATTTTTCTTCTCTCTAGCTGTTATATATTTTCCGTCGGAAAGTATTAGAGAAGGTCGGAACAGAATGATAGGTGTATTTGTATAAGCAAGAGTTGCATGTTACATTGACACACCAACTAAGAAGCTGGTGTTGTGCCAATGTATATTTGTGCCCAGTAATTTAGGAGCTATTCTCCGTTGAAAGAATACAGGACAGAATAGAATAATTTCGGACGTTATTCTGACGTAGGTAGTATATCAAGTTTGTGTTTACTGGATTTTCTCCAGAGATGTTATTTTACTTGAGCCATGTGTACGGGTTCCAGGTTCGGTTTAGATTTTGAATTGGAAGTAGCTCGCGTAGTAGTAATGGCAGTACTCTTTTAGTCTCTCGATCACTGAATTTTAAGTAATTCAAATTAACAATTCTATTTGTAGTGAAGTAAAGCCTGTAGAATAAATATCAATTGAACTTTTATTTAGATTCCTCCAGATGTACAACTGTAGTTCAATGCGACGCCATTGTTATTTCTGTACCATACATTTTTCAACGTGTGTACTAAAATAATTTAGAAGATAATTGCTAACTACTAATGTCGTCATCATTCCGGTTACAAAGGCAGCTGCTATCCATCTTGTAAGCCAAGGGTTAACACCGCAAAACAGTACACTTAGAAAATTACACTTAGATAATTAGAAATATTTGAGTACACATACGACATAACATTACTG